>JADBJO010026178.1:15000-22810 GCA_016801955.1 Conus betulinus | reverse complement strand
CCCCACACTTTCGTTTGGTTTCTTTTACTACTCTTCGCTGGCTGCTTTTTGGGGGTGCTATTGGATTCTTTTTTTTGCACCCTTGGTGGTGAGAACACCACGGTATTATGGACTGTGGTGTGTCTCTATTTTTGACGCCAGGAGGGTAGATACAGCCTCTGCCTTTAAAAGGGGATTGTGATGGTTCCCTTATGCGGCCAGTGAAGAGTTTTTCATATTTTTTTAATTTCATGTTCCCCAGTTTTTACATCTTCAACCTCCTGCTCCTGCCCCCCCCCCCCCCCCCCCCCCCCCCTCCTTAAATTCAAAGTTTTGCCAAGTCATTACTATGAAGACAATTTAGTTGTTGGCCTGCGCTTGTTTTCCCCCCACTATTAGATTGTTCGTCTTTGTATTTGTCTGACTTTATTCAAGTTTAAAGGCTGTGCCAGTCTTGAATAAAAGTTACTCTGTGTTAGGTTTCCTTATGGGAGCAAAGACTACCCCACTTGTTTACTGTTTATTGTTTACTGTTCCCTGCCTCATTTCATTTCCAATTTCGTTTTGATTAAATCGAGGTTACTTGTATTTGTTTCTGTCTGTCTATGTGTTTGTCTTTTTGATCTCCCTTGCATCTTTGGGTGGATCCTCAAGCGTAGGCTCAAAGATTGCCCCCTACATTTTATACTATTTGCATAATATCTGTAGTTTTTCAGCAACTTTTTTCCTCCCCACACTTTCGTTTGGTTTCTTTTCTTTTACTACTCTTCGCTGGCTGCTTTGGGGGTGCTATTGGATTCTTTTTTGCACCCTTGGTGGTGAGAACACCACGGTATTATGGACTGTGGTGTGTCTCTATTTGACGCCAGGAGGGTAGATACAGCCAGCCGTGTCTCCCTGATGAGTTTCCGACCCAGCGGACGAAAGGCCTCGGAGCAGGCAATACAAATATATCTGCCTTTAAAAGGGATTGTGATGGTTCCCTTATGCGGCCAGTGAAGAGTTTTCATATTTTTTTAATTTCATGTTCCCAGTTTTTACATCTTCAACCTCCTGCCCCCCCCCCCCCCCCCCCCCCCCCCCCCCCCCCCCCTCCTTAAATTCAAAGTTTTGCCAAGTCATTACTATGAAGACAATTTAGTTGTTGGCTGCGCTTGTTTTTTCCCCCACTATTATTATTATTGTTCGTCTTTGTATTTGTCTGACTTTATTCAAGTTTAAGGGCTGTGCCAGTCTTGAATAAAAGTTACTCTGTGTTAGGTTTCCTTATGGGAGCAAAGACTACCCCACTTGTTTACTTTTTTGTTTACTGTTCCCTGCCTCATTTCATTTCCAATTTCGTTTTGATTAAATCGAGGTTACTTGTATTTGTTTCTGTCTGTGTCTATGTGTTTGTCTTTTGATCTCCCTTGCATCTTTGGGTGGATCCTCAAGCGTAGGCTCAAAGATTGCCCCCTACATTTTATACTATTTGCATAATATCTGTAGTTTTTCAGCAACTTTTTTCCTCCCCACACTTTCGTTTGGTTTCTTTTACTACTCTTCGCTGGCTGCTTTTGGGGGTGCTATTGGATTCTTTTTTGCACCCTTGGTGGTGAGAACACCACGTATTATTACTGTGGTGTGTCTCTATTTGACGCCAGGAGGGTAGATACAGCCAGCCGTGTCTCCCTGATGAGTTTCCGACCCAGCGGACGAAAGGCCTCGGAGCAGCAATACAAATATATCTGCCTTTAAAAGGGATTGTGATGGTTCCCTTATGCGGCCAGTGAAGAGTTTTCATATTTTATTAATTTCATTTCATGTCCCAGTTTTTACATCTTCAACCTCCTGCCCCCCCCCCCCCCCCCCCCCCCCCCCCCCCCCCCCCCCCCCCCCCCCTTCCTAAATTCAAAGTTTTGCCAAGTCATTACTATGAAGACAATTTAGTTGTTGGCCTGCGCTTGTTTTCCCCCACTATTAGATTGTTCGTCTTTGTATTTGTCTGACTTTATTCAAGTTTAAAGGCTGTGCCAGTCTTGAATAAAAGTTACTCTGTGTTAGGTTTCCTTATGGGAGCAAAGACTACCCCACTTGTTTACTGTTTATTGTTTACTGTTCCCTGCCTCATTTCATTTCCAATTTCGTTTTGATTAAATCGAGGTTACTTGTATTTGTTTCTGTCTGTCTATGTGTTTGTCTTTTGATCTCCCTTGCATCTTGGGTGGATCCTCAAGCGTAGGCTCAAAGATTGCCCCCTACATTTTATACTATTTGCATAATATCTGTAGTTTTTCAGCAACTTTTTTTCCTCCCCACACTTTCGTTTTTGTTTTCTTTTACTACTCTTCGCTGGCTGCTTTGGGGGTGCTATTGGATTCTTTTTTGCACCCTTGGTGTGAGAACACCACGGTATTATGGACTGTGGTGTGTCTCTATTTGACGCCAGGAGGGTAGATACAGCCAGCCGTGTCTCCCTGATGAGTTTCCGACCCAGCGGACGAAAGGCCTCGGAGCAGGCAATACAAATATATCTGCCTTTAAAAGGGATTGTGATGGTTCCCTTATGCGGCCAGTGAAGAGTTTTCATATTTTTATTAATTTCATGTTCCCAGTTTTTTACATCTTCAACCTCCTGCCCCCCCCCCCCCCCCCCCCCCCCCCCCCCCCCCTGCCCTCCTTAAATTCAAAGTTTTGCCAAGTCATTACTATGAAGACAATTTAGTTGTTGGCCTGCGCTTGTTTTCCCCCCACTATTAGATTGTTCGTCTTTGTATTTGTCTGACTTTATTCAAGTTTAAAGGCTGTGCCAGTCTTGAATAAAAGTTACTCTGTGTTAGGTTTCCTTATGGGAGCAAAGACTACCCCACTTGTTTACTGTTTATTGTTTACTGTTCCCCCTGCCTCATTTCATTTCCAATTTCGTTTTGATTAAATCGAGGTTACTTGTATTTGTTTCTGTCTGTCTATGTGTGTTTGTCTTTTGATCTCCCTTGCATCTTTGGGTGGATCCTCAAGCGTAGGCTCAAAGATTGCCCCCTACATTTTATACTATTTGCATAATATCTGTAGTTTTTTCAGCAACTTTTTTCCCCCCCACACTTTCGTTTGGTTTCTTTTACTACTCTTCGCTGGCTGCTTTGGGGTGCTATTGGATTCTTTTTTGCACCCTTGGTGTGAGAGAACACCACGGTATTATGGACTGTGGTGTGTCTCTATTTGACGCCCAGGAGGGTAGATACAGCCAGCCGTGTCTCCCTGATGAGTTTCCGACCCAGCGGACGAAAGGCCTCGGAGCAGGCAATACAAATATATCTGCCTTTAAAAGGGATTGTGATGGTTCCCTTATGCGGCCAGTGAAGAGTTTTCATATTTTATTACATTCATTTCCAATTTTATTTTGGTCTAGTTTTAAAACGGAGTGACTGAGGGCGGAAAATGAAGCAAAGTTTAGAAAGAGAGGGGGTTAGCCCCGCCAAGTTCACAGACAGAGTACAGGACTAGTCTTGTATTCTGCTTGTCCGTGTCCTTCGCGGTAACTAACCCCCCTCCCCCCCTCCCCCTCCCCCTCCCGTATTCCAAACTATTTTGTTCTTATCATGTTTCTTCGGTATTCTGAGAGATTTGTTAAAAATCAGCTCTACAGAATCAAACATTTACTTAATCAACATACTGGGATTTTTTTTAATGCTTACACAGAATCTGATATCGTATATGCCTCAACTTCTGGAACCCAGCCAGTCAAATTTGCTTAAAACCACCAGTTCACTTTTACAAAACGTTTTCTTGGGCTTATACTTCTCAAATCATCTTCTCTACAGTTTAAAGATTATACAAAAAATAAGATCCTTCCATTCAACGTGAAATGTCGTGTTGATAAAAATGTATTTATGAACAAAAGCATGAAGAACCTAGCGCCCACTTATCTAAGTGTTATATTTCCAGTGACTACCTTTCAGGACAAGCATAACATTCACAGAAATGATCTTTGTATGTCTTCTCTTAACAGTGTGGATGGTAAACTCTGGAATGAATGACATCCCCAATTACTTGAAAATTGTAGACAGCTTATCTGCTTTCAAAGCACCACATTACAATTACGCAATGGAAAAGCTGTAACTCAACGTTATTTTCATTCCCTCAGTGTTTTAAATGAGCACACCTAAGTCAGCAAGAAAGACATATACACAAGCATCCATACCTAATTCAAACATTCAACATTTAAAAGAAATAACGAGAGGTAGCGTCCCGGACTCCCGGCTGGGAGGACATGGGTTCGAATCCCATCAGACTCATCTGGGTTTTTCTGCCCTGACCGGCTCTTACCCACAGTTGAGTTTGCTGCGGACTCAGTTGGGGAGACTGGGACCACACAGTCGAGTTTCATCCACTTACTTATGGATGCGTTTCTGAGAGTGTTTGCTCAAATTTCCTGACCAACACTGCAAGTGCCCGTATCTCTCGGGCTGGTTGACGCCGGGATATATTCTGAAAGGTACAAACAGGTCCAGCCCTGTCATGTGTAGTCTCAGACCCAAATGTAAATCCGTAGCATCATTTTAAGCATCCTCATTGATCAGCATTTGAAAAAAAAAGTCTCAAATTCTGTGGCCCTTCATGCCCTGCTCTCATGGTGACCTCAATTTCGATGTCCTCTCCACGTCTATGGCCTTGGGTTGGTCCCGTCGGGGTCACCGGTATCGGCGAGTCTATGGAGGCTGTCGTTGGACGAACGTGGTGGCGCCCTCCGGGAGGAGAGCTCACTCACGCCGGCTCGGCTCCGCGACTAAGCAATTATTGTCGTCAGTAGGGGGCTTAGTAGTGGGTGGTGTCCTGCGTATGTTAGATCAGAACAGGCGCCAATGAACACCGAAGTGACTCGGCAGCAGTGCGGTGTCTCCTCCGGTGGGTTGCCTCTTGACGACTTGACATTGACAGCTCCCTGTGGATTGCCGATGCTGGGGCTGCGGCGGGGCCGACCAGGCTGTGGCTGTGGACGGGGTGTCGGAATGAGCGGCGTGGGTGAACTGTCTCTGAGTTGACGCAGAGGTTGGGACAGCAAAAAAAAAAAAAAAAAAAAAAAAATCGAGAGGATAGCCAGCAGAGCAACATTCATAACGATTTTCCTTACCTTATGCTATCTGTTTTAAATTGTTTAGTTTTTTAATTGTTGGTTTGTATGTTTCTTGGTTGGTTAGTTTATTGGTGTAAATTTGTTTGTTGGTTGGCTGGTTGTTTATTGGTTGGTTGGTTTATTTTTAATTGTTTGGGTTTTTTCTGTTTACTTGTGTGATTTCTTTGTTGTTGTTGTTTTCTTTTGTTGTTGTTGTTGCTGCTGTTGTTGTTATTGTTGTTGTTGTTGTTGTTGTTGTTGTTGTTGTTGTTTGAATGAGGGTTCGGAGTAGGGAGGAAGCTGGAGAGGGTGATGGAAAAGCGAATGACTTATTCCGCGTTCACTGTCACTTTCTTTTTCCCTTCTGTTTCTCCAATGACTTATTCCACACTTACTGTCTCTCTTTCTTTTCCCCCTGTTTCTTTGCGGGCATTGTGTAAATAGCTGCTAAACTCATCCATTTACCCTGAATAAAGAGCTCATCCATTTATCCTGAATAGAATGCTCATCCATTTACCCTGAATAAAAGAGCTCATCCATTTACCCTGAATAAAGAGCTCATCCATTTACCGTGAATAAAACAGCTCATCCATTTACTCTGAATTAAAAGCACATCCATTTACCCTGAATATAAGCTCATTCATGTACCCTGAAGAAAACATTTATATTCGTATTCTGGAGTATAATATAGCAAAGCCCATTTCAGAATGGATGGCAGAAAAGGCCATAAACAAGACAACAAATGTGCAAAATTCAGCTACGAGACTTGCACTCAAGCGGAAAAAGCAAGACCTTGTCACACCACGGGAAAGAAAGCGTACTTTACTCTTGTTGACGCTTGTTTTTGATATAAGATATCTCTCCTTTACCACAGTTTCTTCCTAGAGTCTTCTCCAGCCTGCATTTCGAATTGACTGTCTGCCTACTCCCCATCTCAGCTTCAGACGACCTTACTTTGTGTATTCCACAGACACACTCAAAACCAT
This sequence comes from Conus betulinus, assembly GCA_016801955.1. Taxonomy (NCBI): domain Eukaryota; kingdom Metazoa; phylum Mollusca; class Gastropoda; order Neogastropoda; family Conidae; genus Conus; species Conus betulinus. The sequence goes on along the minus strand of JADBJO010026178.1, from coordinate 16,753 downwards.
TCGGCGAAACACGCCTTATAATTCACGCCACAATATGATGGGTTACACTACCAGAAGCTATCTGTACATCGAATCAAAAGGTACACTAAAATTTGTATATATTTCAGTATCACCTGAAATGATGCCTTTTGTGCCCTGGTTCTTTACACGTCTTATTATGTGGATTCTAAATTTTCTGTTCATAGTTAAAGTGAGAATATATATTATATGTATCCTTAATCTTACTTATTCAATCCATTACATATTCTGCAATGCATGATGAGCCTGTTTATGGAGCGTGGAAGTGCGCTATATAAGTTCCTGGATTATGTTTCATCATTATCATTATTATTGTTACTATCATCATCATCATCATCATCATCATCATCATCATCATCATCATCATTCTTGTCGTCATCATCACCGTCGTTACCATAATTTTTTTTTATCATTATTATCACTATTATTATGCCTATCACCATCATCATCACCATCATGATCATAACCATCGTGATCATCATCATCCTCATCATTATCAGTATCATTATTAATATTATGAAGATGATGATGATGATGATGGCGATGATTATGATAATAACGATCATGATGATGGTAATAATGAGAAGAAGAAGAAGGAGAAGAAGAAGAAGAAGAAAGAAAGAAGAAAGAAAGAAAGAAAGAAAGAAAGAAAGAAAGAAAAAAGAAGAAGAAGAAGAATGAGAAGAACAAGAACAAGAAAGAAGAAGAAGAACAACAACAACAACAACAGTGATGCCAGATTTTTTTAAAGCAGTTTGTTCTATGTGTGCTGTGAGTCTATTTTGAACAACAAACGATTGTCACTAGGGTAGGGAAAGGAAAAAAAGTGAAATAAAAAAAGAAAGAGAGAGAGAGAAATCAAATAAGCTGTTACACAATGCCAGAAAGTAGTATTCGTATAAAATTTAGCATGTTTTCAAAAAAAAAAAAAAAAAAAAAAAAAAAAAAAAACTAACTGTGCAACAAACTTTGGAACGACACTGACGATGATGAGAGATATAAATGGTAATGATACAGATTATGTAGCAATTTTTGAGAGAGAGAGAGAGAGAGAGAGAGAGAGAGAGAGAGAGAGAGAGAGAGAGAGAGAGAGAGAGAGAGAGAGAGAAGATATAAAAATGAGCAAAACAAACAACAAAACATGCTGGCAGACAAAGACACAGAAACATGCAGACACAGATGTAGACACGAAGACGGGGGAAAAAACAACAGAAAATGCAGGGTCATTCTGTATTCATGACCGATTGCTGCTCAGACGGATGTGCAGATCCTTATAGCAACCACTACGACAACAACAACAACAACAACAACAACAACAACAACAACAACAATAACAACCAGACACATACGGAAGAAAACATAGAATCGATGCGCAGCACTCCAAACGAATGCAACAGGTTTCTTTTCCAGACAATGTATGATGAGAGCAATCATCGGAAATCTTCTTACACACAATCTCTCTCTCTCTCTCTCTCTCTCTCTCTCTCTCTCTCTCTCTCTCTCTCTCTCTCTCACACACACACACACACACACACACACACACACACACACACACACACACACACACACACACACACACACACATATGACAGTAATCTTCTCTCACACACACATGTTTCTGATGCCTCTGATGTCTGTATCCCTCTTCTTCTTAATTTCCCATCACAAAGAAAACTCCAGACAGATAACTGAAGCAGACACACTTTGTTGGAGCAGAACACCAAAGCATAACATT
>JADBJO010026178.1:0-12500 GCA_016801955.1 Conus betulinus | reverse complement strand
TGATTTACCTCTGTTCTGGAGTAGTTATGTCCCTTGATATCTTAATGGAGTGTCCTGCGCGTGCCTGTACCCATCGTCAACACAGCGCAGGCTCCAAGGGTGGTACAGGACTGCTCTAAAGACAGGTAAAGACAGTGCTTCTCTGGGTCCTCCCCAGCACCTTTGGGTGTTTCTTTTTCTTCTGCGGTGAGGTGACTGGTTCTCCATAGCCTGTATAGTCCCCAGAACTCACTCACAGGTTTTGGTGAGTTATCAATCTGTTGTGTGTATGTATCCATAGATTTGTTTGCTATTGTTTTATACATATATAGTGATATTCTTGCTTTCCATTCTAGAACCTTCACTGTAAATTACGATTGGATTCAGAGAGAGGGGGAGAAAGGAAACCCTAGCCGGTGTCGTCTCTTATTCTTTTCATCATTGGTGTGAAACCCTCTGTACTGAATAATTGGGGTTTATTTCATGCGTGAAAAACTTCATCACAGAAGTGTGAAGATATCGTTTTGTACACCTCCGACTCGAATCATTTTTTCGTTATGTTCTTTTACGGTAAACACATCGTTTGGGTGTAGTGTATCATGACACTATTGTTTGAGTGAAAACGCATTTGTTTTGCGTTCTATTATTTTCATTTCTGTTGGGCCCGTGTAGAAAAGAAAATCTTTTGAAATCATTCTTGATTCGATACAAAAGTGGAAGAAAACATTGTAGAAGCCTTATAGTGCTGAAGGGAACATTATGGTAGTCATTTCATTATAGTCAAGAAAGTGTTAACTTGCCACACACTCTCAAAAAAATGTCCTTAATATTCACTTCTATAAGAGGGAAGTAAGACGCCAACCCCAAGCCATAACTTTTAAATGGAGAAACAGAGAGGGGGGGGGGGGAGATAGTTCTTCATTTTTAATGATCTAAAATATTCCATTTTCCCTCCCTTACGGCAATTTCGCTTTGTCTCCAGAGCTTTCACTTTGTTCATCTTGTGTGTGAACCATCCATCCCCCAGTCCTCCACCTCCCCTTCATCACCACCAGCCTTTCCTACAAGTCAAGTTATCCCCCTGGAGGCTACGCCCTTGGACCTTCATTTTTATTATCACCTTCATCATCACTACCTTCAACCACAGGCGAAGCACCCACCTTTGTGGCCTGGCTTCGGGGGAAAAGACCGACAGTTTATGTTGATCTTGTGAACAGTACTGAGACATCCCGTAGTCATGATCCTATATCTTTTTTGCCAGGAGTTTCTGAGTAGGGCTCGCTCCCCAGTCTCCTGTCTTTTTGTTTTCGATTTCATTTTATTATTATTATTATTATTTTTTTTTTTTTTCAATTCCTCTCCATCCTACCCATCTTAGCCCCCTTCCACCCTCCCCCCCCCCCCTCCTTCCTCCCCTCCTCTTCTCTTTCTTCCCTTCTTTCCTTTTTTTCTTTTTTTTTCCCCTCTCCCCCCCCCCTCTCCCCCTCTCAACCCCCCACCCCCCCTTTCCCTCTCGCTCCCTTCCCTCCTCTGTCCTTGTTCCTTTTCAGTCGTCTCCCCGTAGGGCTCCTTCTTCATGTGTGTTCCCTTCTCTTTACCTTCCTCCTTACTTCCTATCTCTCCCCTTTTGTTCTGGTCGCCCCCTTCTACTGGACCTCCCCTGGCTTCTCCTCCTCCTCCTCTCTCCCCTTAGCCCCTATCTCAGGCATCTCTCTTTTAGAGCCCTCATACGGGTCCTCTCTTTACGGGTCGCTTCCTTCTTTCTCCTCCACCACCACCCCCCTCCCGCCCTCCCCCCCCCCCCCCCCCCATTGCACCACCTACCTCCCTATTCTTTACCCAAATGTTTAGTGTATGCCTTGTTTGTACATTTACTCATTACTCTCCATTGTACCCCCCCCCCCCCCCCAATTTTTTTTAAGGTATGTGTGTATTTGTGTGGTTGTGGGTTTGCGTATTGGCGTGTGTATTTATATGTGCATCTGTGTTCGTGCGCGCCCGCGTGCGCACTTGTATGTGTGTGTGTATATGTGTGTGTGTGTGTGTGTGTGTGTGTGTGTTGTGTGTGTGTGTGGTTGTGCCCGCGCGCAAGAGCTTTTTCATGTGGATGGGTGGGGGGGGGGGGGGGGGGGGAGGGGGGCGAGCCCTGCAGCTCCTAGCTGCGTCTGGCTATTCTTTTTTTTTTTAACTCGGGGTTCTCCCGTTTTTTTTCCTCTCACCCCTTGGTGCTTGGGTAGGGCAACCTACCCTAGGGTCAGACTTGGGCCGGGTGCTTTAGGCGGCTGACCCCCTTCTCTCCCTCCTTTCATATGCAACACACCCACTACACACACAATCGCGCCCTCCTCCCACACTCTCACTCTCCTTCCCCTCCCTGTCCTATTCTCTCTTTTACTCTTCCTCTACTTTCATCATCTCTCTCTCTCTCTCTCTCTCTCTCTCTCTCTCTCTCTCTCTCTCTCTCTCCTTTTCCTCCTCCTTGCTTCACTCTACCCTTTTTCCTCGTGCCGTATTCCTCGAACTCAACTCACCCTCTCTCCCACTGTCCCTCTGTCAACTTCATTCATTCACCACTTTGGCTTCACAAGGGGAGAATTGCGCATGTTAATGTCTGTACTGTTTTTATTGTTTTGTCGCTGAGGAAGGCTTATTGCCGAAAATTTCTGGTCTTGTTTTGTGTTGTGCATTAAAGTGCGTTACTTCACACTTTGTTTTTTGTGTGCTCTTCTGCTTTTTTCGTCGTGTTCCGTAACGCTGCAATTGTGTTTCATTTGCCAATATTATTATTATTATTGTTATTGTTATTGTTGTTATTATTATTATTATTGTTGTTGTTGTTCTTCTTGTTGTTGTCATTATTATTAATATTGTTCTTGTTGTTGTTGCTGTTGTTTTGTTGTTACTATTGTTAAAATTCTTCTTCTTCTTCTTCTTCTTCTTCCTACTACTACTACTACTACTACTACTACTACTACTACTACTAGTAGTAGTAGTAGTAGAAAACTCGTGGAAAGCGTGGCAGCAGAGAGTCCTTAGAAGAGAAGCCCCCTTTAAGCAAGTGTTTCGGCCCTTATCTCCTGACACTCGGGGGGGGGGGGGGGGGGGGGGGGCATACCCGGTTCATGACTCCAGACGTCCCTCTGCTTCCACTATTCTTTCCCATCTTGGGACGAACCATAGCTGGGATTCAAACCCATGACCCTCTGAACATACTCATTTCCCACTAAATGACTCGCACTCTAACCACTGAGCCACTGGGACACCTGATATTTGTAGGAAATTTAAGCCTTATGAAGTCCACTTTTGTTCCTCCTTGACCAGATCCAGCTTGAACACCTGTCTGCTGCTTCTGCCATTGCTTTCAGGGCTCTGGTTTTTCCCCCCTTGCAACTGAGAGCTGTTTCATGAGGCTGTAAGCAGACGTTCCTACAACCCCCCTAGCTCCAATTTCTGCAGTGAGGACTTTGACCTGATAGCCTTCTCTCCCCCCAGGCTGTTTGCCAGATCAGCATACTTTTCAGTCTTGTAGATTTGAGCTGCCTCCATTCTGTTGTCATATGGCACCATGAGCTCGATCATGATCAGCTGCTTGGTTGACTGAGAGTGGACTACTATGTCTGGTCTCATCCCACTCTTGCTGATGATCTCCTGGTGACTCTTCCATTCTGGGAGATCTGCAGTGCACTCCCAGTCATCTGCTCCGTCCAGCAGACTCTGCGTGCATGTTCCGAGTGGCACTGTTGTTCTTGGCCATGATTTGCCGCCTCCTGCCTTGAAGAATGTTGCGGGTGCTTTTGGAGTCCTGATTTTTCCCTTTTTGTGGTGTTGGTACTAGCCCAGACTACTTGTACAATCTCTTTGAGCACTTGGTTGTGCCTCCATGTGTACCTTCCTTGAGCCAGGGCTACTTTACATGAGCTTGGGACATGCTCTACTGTTTGTTTTTCATGACAGAGGGGGGATGCAGGATCGTCTGTTTTTTTCCCCCACTTCACTAGGTTTGCATTTGAGGGCAGAAGGTCATATGCCGATCTGAGAATGAAGCTGAGCCTGAGAGGAGCCATGTGTCAATGTCTTTCAAGTGAGACTTAATTGGAGTGCATTCTCCCACGTTGTCCATTGCCCTTGCTAACTCTACTGGACTGCTTTTTGGAGTATTTTTGGTCTTCTTTTCTCATCTCCTGAATCATCATGTCTCTTTTGGCTTTTCCTTCGGCCTTTGACCACCATTCAGTTTTGGTCATCCCCCAGTCCTTGTCTGTTGGTCTGTGTGTGTCCTGTTATTTCTCTGATCTTGAGACTTTCTTTTGCAGAATCCGTCGCCTCTTGAACTTTCCATTTTCTGCCTGTCTTCAGCTGGGGCATGATTGCTTCTACCACCTTGTCTCCTGAGTCCTCAAGCACGCTTTGAAGTCTGATCTTCTCTGCTTTGTATTCCTCCAGCATGGATTTCAGTGGTAGTCTCAGCTTTGCTTAACGACAGTACAGCGCTTTGTCAGTCAGACAGGGTGGGACACCAAACCATTTCCTTGTGAACGTGTTGATTTTGGCTTTCATTGCGTCCACTATGCTGGTGCAGATGTCGTATATCATCAGAGGCCATAGGAGCTTTGGTATCAGCATGAACTGCAGACACCAGACCTTGTATTTGCCAGGGAGCCCACACTGGTCAATGTCCAAGCCTTCTTCCGACATCTGTTTGGTTTCTTTTGCTCTTTGTGTGTCTTTCAGCGTATCATAATACCATCTTCCAAGGCTCTTGACTGGCTCCTCTGTGACTGTTGGAATGGCCTGGTTGGCAACACTGAAGACCACAGATTCGGACACTTTTTCTTTCCTCAGTGAGAGACTCCGTGATTTCTTTGGCTTGAACTTCATTCTGGGTGAGGCAAATATGTCGTCCAGCCTCTTCAGCAGATGACGTGTCTCGTCTTCTTTGGATGAAATCACTGTAGTGTCATCCATGAAGGCCTTGGGAGCGGGCATCTTGTATCCATCACCAAGTCTCTGTTTGTCTTGCGCTGCTTGTTGCTGCTTTCAAGATGACTTCCATTGCCAACACGAACAGTATTGGGGAAATTGCACAGCCCATTGCAATGCCCACTTCCAAGTTGATCCAATTGTTGTGTACTCCTTGGTAGACAAGCGCATTGAGAAGCCATTGAAGTACTTCTAGAGCATGTCGCGGATGTTCTTTGGCACATGGTGCATCTCAAGAGCCAACTGTATCATTTCATGGGGTACAATTCCATATGCGTTTGCCAGATCAAGCCACACTACGTCCAGGTCTCTCTTTTCTGTTTTTTTCTCTTTGGATTGCGTCCCAGATCATTGTGGCGTGTTCTACACAGCCATCCACGCCTGGGATGCCACCTTTCTGGACTGACACATCCAAGTACCTGTTTTCCATGAGGTACTTGGTCAGTCTTGCTGCCATGACAGAGAAGATGATTTTTTCCTTCGACGTTCAGTAGTGATATTGGCCTGAACTGGCTGATGTCACTTGAGTTTTGAACTTTGGGGATGTACACACTAAAACTGCCCTCATCCACTGGCCGCTGATTTTCTGGTTTCTCTAAGCTGATTGCAGCAGCCTGTGAAGCCACTCCAGCACCTTGGGACATTTCTTATACAACTGGTATTTCCGTTGGCCCTGGTGATGATTTGGGTCTGGGTTTGTCGACCACCTTCTTGATTTCTGCCAACGTTGGAGGCTTGTCATTGAACTGTTCCTCAGGGTTGGTTGCCACACCAGACCTTGAATGTCGAGTGGTGCTTTGCTCTGTGAGTCAGAGTATGTTTTCCTCAGATGCTGCTCAAGAACTCCTTTGTCCACACTTAGGGTCCCAGATTTTGGCTGTTCAAACAGTGTTTTGGCAAACTGGAAGGGGTCTCTGAAGAAGCGCTCTTGTGTCTCTCTTCTTTTGCTCTTCCTCTTCCTCACAGATTCCGCTTTGTTCTTGGCGTCTGGATGTCTTGGGAGGTGTTTTTGCTTTGGGTAGTTTTGCTCCATAGGCGTCTCTACATGTGGCATACACAATGTCCCCATATGTGGCTTGTTTGTGTTCCAGGGTGCTTTTCCCTATCAGTGCATCGAGTCTATGGACGATTTTTGCATTCAGCTTTCCCAAATCTTCAGTTTCGTTTGCTTGTGGCAGGTTGAGTTTCAAGCGCCTGGCATCGAGGGCCTGTGCAAATTCTCATCCAAACCAACAGCGTGGATGTCCTTGGCACTGTGGTTTAAATCCTGGCCTTGGTCTTCCGACGTCTTATCTGCTGATGCAGTGCGCTGCTGCTCATTCAGAGGAGCCTTCACACATCCCATCTTTGTTCTGTGGATCTTCATGCCACGGGTGGTAGCGAAACGCTTTCCACAGACACATGGATATTCCATTTGGTCCATGTTCATAGTCCGATTGTTTGAGCACCGTGGATTCATCATTCTCTCCACCTTTCGGTGAATCCTGGGAGCATCTTTTCCTTTGTACTTAGTAGCCACATGTTGAAGGCAAAGTGGGGAGCCAGCCCACAGAGCCCTTGGTTCTGGTCTTTCCCAGTGTCCTCCGGTTTTTCCCAGACGTCCTCTGGCTTATTCCCGAAAGTCAATGGTTTACCCATGCATCAGTAGAAAGAAATTCGTGGAGAGCGCGGCAGCAGAGAGTTCTAAGAAGAGAAGCCCCCTTCAAGCAAGTGTTTCGGTCCTTATCTCCTGACACTCTAGGGGAGTTGGCCCACACCCGATTCATGACTCCGGATGTCCGTCTGCTGCCATTTTTTTCCCATCTTGGGACGAGCCATGGCTGGGATTCGAACCCATGGCCCTCTGGACATGCTCATTTCCACTTATGGCTTGCACTCTAACCACTGAGCCACTGGGACACCTGATATTTGTAGGAAAGTTAAGCCTTATGAAGTTCACTTTTGTTCCTCCTTGACCAGATCCAGCTTGAACACCTGTCTGCTGCTTCTGCCATTGCTTTCAGGGCTCTGGTTTTTTCCCTCCCTTGCAACTGAGAGCTGTTTCATGAGGCTGTATGCAGATGTTCCTACAACGCCCCTTGCTCCAATTTCTGCAGTGAGGACTTTGACCTGATAGCCTTCTCTCCTCAGGCTGTTTGCCAGATCAGCATACTACTACTACTACTACTACTACTACTACTACTACTACTACTACTACTACTACTTTTATTGTTATTGTTATGATGATGATGGTGATGAAGATGATGATGATGATGATGATGATGATGATGATGATGATGATGAATGATTATCATTAATATCATTTTTGATATCCTGATTTACTGAAACCGCTCAAAGCCATAAGAGTTTCTGCGCTTAAAACAACATTAAGACTACCCCCTGATTTTTTTTGGTTTACAGAATACTTAGACAATAGATACTTGTCCTATATTTGGCATTATTCATATCCATATTATTATAGGTATTTTGTTACTACAGATCAAACGAATCAAAAGAACATAAATGGCAGTACCACTTCTGGTCAGGTGACCATCAGCGCCATCTGTCCAGGTGCAGAACATCTCCCGAATCAGAACAACACACAGCACATGTTCCTGCAGGTCAATGTGTCAGACTGTGAGAACAATTTACCACAGTTTACAGCCCACCAGGGACTGGTGTACGGGGTGTGTGAGGATGCCTCATCTTTCTGTAAGTTGCGCGTGGAAGTCCCACAGGGCATGAATGTGCTTACCCGGATCAAACAATTAGGGAATGAGTGTAGTTCACGGCACTGGAAAATGTGCATCCAACATAAAACACGTACATTATGTATTGAACGCAACGAAAACATCATTCAAGTTGTTTTCATTGGGTCTGATAAACACTCTCTTTTACTAATAAACACTAACAATCCTCAGATAAAACTTGACATCCAGGCAGTTCGACACCATAATTTCATCAAAAAATACCTTCAGCAGTACTCTGGATTTGTGATAATGCCGATAATATTGTCAATGACCAGACCTTGGCCTGAGTACAGAGAAACACTGAGGGTGGCCACCAAACTGTATTGTCCTTATCAGCTTTCAGCAGAGATTCAAACGCAGAATATACTTTCCTCAATACGTGACAGTGGCATACAGAACGCCAAACACACACCATCAGTCGACAAAACGCCTGCCCCTTGATCTTTTTTCACCAGTTTTTGTTTTTGAAACTTCATGTCTTGAAATTTATACTATTATAAGTTATGATCTTTTTTATTACACGTTATATTTCTCTTCTGTTGGTGAGAATGATCGACCCCAAAGGCTGCCCAGCAGTTTATACAACTGTTCTGTGGATCATTACTCCAAATTTCAAGATCACATGCACTGTGACCTAAAGCCAGAGTGTGAAGATGGACGTGATGAAACAGAGCACTGTCCCTTCAGCAGTCCTGGCTGCCAGGGTCTGGTGGCTTCACGAAACAAATGTTTGCAGTTGGTCCAACTCCAGGTAAAGTCTAAGTATAAACTATTCCATTATCAATGCCAGATGAGAGGTGGAAGACTGGCTTCGATAAAAACATGCGAGGAAAAGGAACATTTCACAAGTATTATTGAACATTATTTCGATCTGAATCTATTTTTAGGTAGCTGGTCAGGTTGTCATTCCTTGCCTTTCATGCATAGGAAATTCGAGTTTGGTCTGATCACACTTTGATCTTTAACATGTACCATTTCAGAGTGGTCGAGATATATTATCCCTCAAGGGTGTTCAGGATGATGGATCTAGAGAACAAGGGGGTGCGTTATCTTCATTCGTTTGATTCACATAATACAGCAGTGTGTGAACTGCCGTCACTCACCCCCAGTATTTTCCCTCCACCTGTCTCACTGACACCTTCACCGTCATCACCACCTGCCTTTAACAACACACACTGCAGTTGTTATGGATTTGTCCAGGCAGCCACCTGACGCATCTCTTCCTGTTGTGTGACCCTGACAGTTACTGCAGAAGAGTCATGGTTCCACAGGACGACATGATGCTGACAGTAAATGATGAGCACAACGTGACAGGGGTTTCGTCCAGAAGATTCATGTGCAGAGACACAATGTTTACATGTGATGATGGCATCACAGCAGTGCATTACACTCTGCTATGTGACTTCAGACAGCATTGTCCAGATGAAAGTGATGAGTCATTCTGTGTCCACCCCTCACGTGACGGATTTGGGTGTGTGTGAACGGCCAGTCTGTGTTGGACAGTCAACAATGTAATGAACACTCTGACTGTGTGGACAGTTCTGATGAGACCGACTGTCCTGATTATACAGGTATGTATCCTGTTGCATCCTATGACCAGAAAGAAGAACCATTGCTTACCAACTTAGATGGCACTGGTTACTTCACTCAGCAGGTGATGGGAGCTGACGCAGCCTGTCCAGACAGTCATTACCGTTGTGTAAGCCAGTGGCTGTACTGTCTCCCTGTCTACACCAGATGCAATGGGCTTTCTGATTGTGTTATGGAGAAGATGAGCAAGCCTGTGGCAGATCAAACTGCCCTGGTCTTTACCATTGTCGAGCTTCGGGGGTGTGTGTGGCACAGGAACCACCTGTGTGATGGCTGGGGTCAGTGTCCACAGCAGGATGGATGAACTGATGTGTGACAGGACCTGTCCTGAACACTGCCTGTGTCCAAGGTCACCTCTTTGTGTGTGTGTAGAAAACCTTTTGCTGCCAGTCTGTTTCCTGAACTACGCTCCCTGGACGCCCAGGGTTTCAGGAATGGCGCTGCATGATGTCGTCCACAATGGGTATCTCGTTCGTCTGATCATGTCCTCTTGTTCCTTGGTCAACATTTCTGTGATGAATCTTACCAATCTACAGTTTATCGATGTTTCAAATAATCGAATGAGTGTTCTCAACATTACGGATTTTCTTGTGTTGCCAAATTTACGAACTTTGTACTTAGGATTGAACCCTTTTGTTAAAATGACAAACAGCCTTCTGAAGTATGTTCAATTCTCACTTCAACGAGTGGATATATCAGAGACATGCATCAGTGTTCACAGCAGTATTTTGTCAAATATACCTCCCCCAGTTTGGAACATTTCAATATATATCATTTTCTGCACTGGAGGAGATAAGGTCCATGGGTTTTAGAAATACACCCACGACTGACTAAACTGGACATAAGAGGAAATCCAGTGGACACCTTCCCCACTGGATGTTTTCTCTGGAACACCACATTTGAAATACATCCAATCATCAAACTACAGACTGTGTTGTGTAAGTGTACTTTCACGTAAATCGGGCAAAATAAAATGTCTAGCGCCTCAACCATATTATTCCTTCCTGTGAGACGTTAATACCAACACAGGCACATCGGAATTTTCTTTGGCTTCTTGGTACTTCTGCTATTTTAGGACATTTTCTATGCTTCCTTGTGCCATCAAGGATCACGAATTTGTTTGGACGCCATTTTTCTGTCTCATTTTTTTTACTTACAGTTAGTAAACCTGTGTATGGGCTGTCACGTCTGCATTACTGCCATAGCAGATACGGTATTGCATGGAGACTACATCCAGCTGGAAAAAGAATGGACCAGCAGTGTGACCTGCAAGGTGAGTGGCTTTCTGTCCTTAGTGTACAGCAAGGTGTCAGTTCTCATCACCTTACTGATCAGTGTGGACCATGTCATCATCCTGTGTCATCCCAGTGAATCCAGGACGGCCAGTAAACGTTCAGCAACCGTAGCTTGTTGGTGTAGCGTGGTGTGTAGGAATTGTGTTGTCAGCGATACCCTTTCTTCCTGGTTTATCACACTGGAGTCTGCGTGGTCAGTCTGGTCTGTGTCGTCTGGCTTTGTTTCATTGTCACCACTGTAATCAAGGATTCAAGTGGTTCACAGTTGTTCTGGTCGTCAATTTCATTCTGGGCTCAATGAGCACGGGTCTTCTTGTTGTCATCTACAGACGGACTCCAGAATACAGATAGCACTGAGTTCTGCCCAGAGATCACTGTATTCCTCAGTTCATCTCACTGGGAAAATAATCATAACAAATGCTTTTTGCTGGCTGCCTTTTGGTCTGATTGGGCATGACAGCTTCAGCTGGTGTCACGAGGTTGAATACGATTCGTGACGTCATGGTTGTGTACCTGCTACCTCTCAACTCTGCTCTCCATCCATTTCTCTACCTATGGACTGTCGTTACACAGATACAGAGTCAAACACAAGAAGACAAAAAACTGAAACTGCTTAAATCCCAGACTATACTGTCTAAGAACACAAACTCCTCTCGAAATAAATACAAGAAAAGGTTAAATGATTACAAAAGTCTAAGTATCTGATTATTGTGGGGAAACTGGGAGCCAAATTTCAACAGCTAAAACAGCTCCCATCGATGCATGTCATTGTCTATACATGACTGATTTTGACCGTTCTGTCAGAGAACTGCCGCGTGACTCCTTGATAGGATTCTTTTTTAATTCATTGTACTAGTATCCAAGAACGAATTACTAACTGAAGGTGTGTAGGTACTTATAACATTTGTATGTTCACGATGTATTGTTGTATTTTCACGATGTCAGTCAGCGTGTTGTATTTTTCCTAGTGTTGTCAGTCTGTGCATTGTTGTATTTTCTCAGTTTGTCAGTCCGTGTGTTGTATTTTCTCAGTGTCGTCAGTCAGTGTATGGTTGTATTTTCTCAGTGTTGTCAGTCAATGCAAGTGTTGTATGTTTTACTCAGCAGTGATGTCAGGCGATGATGTGTGTTGCACGCTTGCTACTCAGGTTTCGGTCCTTCAGTGCTGTGTTATTTTCGCAATGTGTTGTCAAGGGCAATTGTGTGTTGCTATGCGTGTCCCTTCAGTTTTGATCGGTGGGTGTATTGCTGTACTTTTTCAGTGTTGTCATCAATGTGTTGCTGTATTTTATTATTGGTTTGTCACGTCCAGTGTTTGTGGAGTTTCTCAGTTTCGTTGGTAAGTATGTTTGTACTTCTCAGTGTTGTCATCAGGTGTGTTGCATTTTCCTCAGTGTTTTGTCAGTCTTGTAAGTTGTTGCTACGATTCTCAGTGTTGCATACCGTTTGCTGTTCTACTTTCTCAGTTTCGTTGGTGATGTGTTGTATTTTCTCACTGTTTGTCGCTGTCCTTGTTTGCATTTTCTCAGTGTTGTCAGTCCGTGTGTTGGTCCACTTTTCTCAGTTCGTTGGTGAGTGGGTGTTGTACCTGCTTAGTGCCGTCAGTGAGTGGTGTTGTGTTTTCTCATTGATTCAGTCAATGTGTTGTTGTAACTTCTCTCAGTGTTGTCAGTCAGTCAGTGTTGCTCTACGTTATCCGGACGTATTCAGTTTGGTTGGTGAGTGTTGGCTGTACATGCTGTGTTGTCATGCGTGTGGTTGGTTTTATCATTGAGTGACTAGCCCAGTCAATGTAAGTTGGTGTATTCTCAGTGTTGTCAGTCAGGGGATTGTTGCGTTTTTCTCGTATTGTCTGCACCTGTGTTGTGGTACTTTCTCAGTATTGTCAGTCAAACTGTGTTGTATTTCTCTGGGCGTTGTCTGTCAG
>JADBJO010026177.1:17500-22810 GCA_016801955.1 Conus betulinus | reverse complement strand
CATATTCACACGATCTGTCTTATCGCCTTTCCTGATGAGCTGGTACGGCTCGCAGTCGTGGATCCCAGCATGCGACGATGTGGCCTTGGTCCCTTACAACAATCTAACGCCCCTCTTTCCTTCACTCATCCCGCGCGATCCACAGGTCGTCTACGGCCGACCGCTGATTCATCGCGTATGTGTGTTGACTGTACACCGCAGAACAATTGTTTTGCTATACTCTCGTTCCTATCGTTTGTCTATTATAAAAGATGGTGCTTTATTGCCTTTAGTGGTGCTGCCACGAATCTTCTGAAATGGTGCTTATTGTCCTGGGTTTGGTTCTTCTCGTTGATCTTCTATAGTGAACCGCAACGCGCTGTTAAAAAAACGTGGCTGTTTTCTGTTCTCTGTTTTTCTAGCCTGGAAACAGCGCGCCTTTTTATCTTCATTTAGTTTTCCCTGAAATCTGGAGACTTGGCTGCCTTAAATGGCAGGGGAAAAAACGGCCATAGACACGAAACTCTCATTTCCTTTTTGGGTACATGTGATTAATCCTTTCCGGTCCTGTACAGGAGTGTCCCACAGGCTATATCACCGCCCCCCTCCAGCTCCTGCGTACTCTCACCAACAGAAGGAACGCATCTTCTATTAACGGTGCTATCTATTCCTATGAATCACAGATCCAGGCGATTTTGCCTTCAACGTCTGTGCCAACGTAAATGTTTCTGAGCTGCTTTTCACTTCCTCACATGTAAGACATCGGAGCTTATTGTCCCCTTCGGAACTCTGTCTTCTTCCTGCCTCTCACACTTCTCTAATAACATCCAGTACTTAATTATTTCGTGATTTATCGTCGGTTTTTAGCTTCATCTCATCGGGGCTGGAGACCAAGCTGCTTTAATGTGTTTCAACGTTACATTTCGCTCGCCCCGCTACATTTTCGCTCGCCCACCCCCCCTCCCCCCTCCCTCCCAAGCCAATCTCTTAAAATAATGCTTTCTGTGTGTGTGCGTGTGTGTGTGTGTGTGCGCGTGTGTGTTTGTGGTGTGTTTGTGTGTGTGGTGTGGGTGTGTGTGTGTGTGGTGTGTGCGTGCCTGCCTGCCTGCCTGCATACCTGCGTGCCTGTGTTTGTGTGTGTGTGTGTGTGTGTGGGTGTTGTGTGTAGGTGTTGTGACCAAGTTGTGTGGAGGCTGGTGATGTTGTCGACAATGACTGTGATGGCCGGGTGGATGAGGAGGCGTTGAACGACCTTGGTACATATCTACCACTATTGCTACCTAAGTTTAGACCTATTCCTCCCCACAACAAAAATGCACTACTCACTCTACTTTTGACAGCCTCCGGCCATCTTCCTCAGCGATGCTGTTGCTGACTTTTTGAGTGAACGCGATTCAGATCACGCGAAAACATCGATGTACCCAGGTCACGTGACCGAATCAGTGAAGCGTACACCGGGGGCAGATGTAGCGGCCCCGGTCCCTGTTTAGCGGAGGGTTGGTGGCTGCGATGTAGATGGCCTCCTTGACCCTTCGATGGAACCACTTGTTTTCTCTGTCCAGGATGTTGACGTTGTCCGTGTCAAATTGGTGTTGTTCGGAGTGCAGGTGTGCTCCGACAGGTGAAGAGTCCCTCTTGTGTTGTGTGAGCCTCTTTTGGAGGGGACGTTCTTTTTCTCCGACATACCGATGGTTGCAGTCACGGCAGTCCTATTCTGTAGATGACGCCGGATTTGTCAAGTTTGCTGTTTTTTTTCCTTGGGGGCGACGAGTTGGCTGCGGATGTTTGGTGGGTTTTGGGATGGACCGCAACCCCTAGTTTCCTGATCTTCCAGGTCAGAGCTTCACTTACACCTCCAACCGTAGGGAGGGAATGGTGATATGTCCCTTGCGCTCTTATTGTTCTCTCGCTGGTGGTTGGGGTTGGGTGGATCGATCTCTTGCTTCCCAGGCTGTTCCAGGCCCACTTCGGGTAGCCCGAGATGGTGAGCACTTCCTACAGGTGGTCTTTCTCCTTCTGCTGCTGTGCCTCTTGAGTTGAGCAGATGGTACTGGCTCTGTGGGTGAGAGTTTGGATCACCCCAAGTTTTTGTTCCAGAGGTTGTTGGCGGCTGTCGAACTGTGTGGGTCAGTTTGCGGTAGACCGCGAAGGAGAGCACGCCGTCTGTTCTGGTGATGAGTGTGTCCAGCATTGCAATGGAGTCATTCTGCTCTACTTCCCTCGTGAATTTGATGGCTGGATGTTGGTTGTTCAGATGTTCAGTGAACAGCTCCACCAGTCGTTGTGGCAGGATGGTCATGGCTCGTCTACATATCTGCCACTATCTTATTTTTGATAAATCTTGTCCTGAAAACTACCGACCGATCTCTCTCTCTCTCTCTCTCTCTCTCTCTCTCTCTCTCTCTCTCTCTCTCTCTCGTCTCTCTCTCTCTCTCTCTCTCTCCTCTCTCTCTGCATTACATACATGCTGGGAAAAAAAAGTATAACAGATGATTTAGAAAATATGAAAGTTGAGTCACTGTTCTAGTTTAACCTATTTTCTTTTTAGTCTGGTTATTTGTCTGTCCCATTTTCTGTGCCACCTCAGTGGAATTGGAAGCCACGCCGCTCATTCCGACCCCCCCCCCCCCCCCACCACACACACACACACACACACACACCCACAGCCACAACCGACCCCGGCCTGCCAGAGCCTCAGCATTGGCAATCCATCGGAAGCAGTCAATATGAAGTCGCCAAGAGGCAACCCACCAGAGGACCACATTGCACTGCTGCCGAGTCATTTCGGTGGTGTTCAGTGGGCGCTTGTTCTGATTGCTCGACCCTGCCTACTAAGCCCCCCTGCTGACGACAATTATTGCTTAGTCAGGGAGTGAGTGAGCTCTCGCTCTAGAGGGCACCACCATGTCCGAACTCTAGTCTGTTTGATGATGGCTGTTGCCGAATTCCTTGACTAGAATCACGTCTATAGTTACAATGCACACAGCGCCTTTCCACTGTATAGAAATCTAAAACAGCATTTACTTTTTTTTTTCCTTTTTGTAGTAAGACCATCACATCTGTACAAACCAGTACATTCAGAGACTGAATGCATGTCATTATTGCCGCGCTTGCCTTAGTAATTGTTGAGGAAGATGCTTTCCGCTTCGGTCCCCTATCTTCTCTCTCTCTCTCTCTCTCTCTCTCTCTCTCTCTCTCTCTCTCTCTCTCATCTCTCTCTCTCTCTCTCTCTCTCTCTCTCTCTCTCTCGGCTCAATCTCTCTCTCTCTCTCTCATTCCCAGGTGTGGGAGAGAGTCATAGGTGTGTGTGTGTGTGTGTGTGTGTGTGTGTGTGTGTGTGTGTGTGTGTGTGTGTGTGTGTTGTGTGTGATTCTTCTTTCTCAATGGCACATTTGTACAGCCTCACATGTCTCTTTCCAAGCTGTCTCTGTGTCTCTATTCTACCAAAGGGATTGAACGATGTGTGTGTGTGTGTGTGTGTGTGTGTGTGTGTGTGTGTGTGTGTGTGTGTGGTGTGTGTGTGTGTGTGGTGTTGCATCTTCTACCCCATAGCTTTCCTATGACATTTTTTCTTCATTGTTGTCATATTGACAAGAGTCCTTTTGCTCCGTTTGTTTTAAACCGTTGAGAGTGTCTGTAAACAGAACAGGACGTGCAACTGGTCTCTTCCACGAGGTGGAGGTGCTCACACACTCATACTTGCTGTGAAATGTTAGTCCCATTGACAGCCAAGTCAATGCCACTGACGGCGCCCACCCTGCCGCCTTTTATGTGTTGGAGGTGATGTTGTGAGTGCGCTGGGAGGTGCATCATTTATCATCTCTTCCAGCGCAACTCTTTTGAAGAGTGGAACCATGCTGACCCCACAGTTTTGACCATACATTAAGATCCCCCACATAGTATACAGCATCTCCAAATTCATCTTCTATTTCCTCAAAAAAAAAAAAAAAAAAAAAAGAAAAGAAAAAAAATCCCGAGCCTGTTTATTTGATGTGTATGTGTGCTGACGAGAACAAGGCTTTTCCCTCTTGTTTCCAGACGATGACGGCGATGGAAGAATTGACGAAGATCTGGCTCTTCCACCGCGAGGTACGTGACGATGGGACGACAGGGGTTTAATAATAAAAGAACACATTAATCAATGTAAACAAATGACAACCTTATGAGTGGGCAAAGGAAATGATGGGCATCGGCACCATGGAAACCTTATGCAGGGGAAACTGGATCACTTTGGACAGACACAGTGACAACATGATCAGGGCAAATAAATCATCAATGCAGTTTGACGCGTGAGTGCGTCATCAGTGAACGCAAAAAGTACCACGAACCAGGACAGTTTAAAAACGTCATTATTTGGAAAAAATGAGTGAATAAAGACTAACATAACGCTAACATAATGATCGCGAAACAAATCGTTGTTGGCTTTGATGAATAGATGCCAACGAATGCATGAATAAGTATCAAGAAACTGACAGAATATTTGGTCTGTGATTGTAAATCATATAGCAAAAATAAAAACAATGATCAAATAAATGGTGGGGTTTTCAATAGTGAAGATATACATTCATTAAGTGAAAATGGCACGAGTTGAATGTAGCGGTTAATAAACTATATATTAAGCTATGACAGGAGCTCCAATACGAATTATGGCAGGTTTAAAACAGGTGGTGTTGGGCGTATAGGGGAAGAGAAGGCTGATCCGGGCATCATGCAGAATTACTCCTTGTTGATGAACATACGCGTTTTTGGCTTGAAGAGCACACACACACACACACACACACACACACACACACACACACACACACACATATATATATATATTATATATATATATATAATATATATATATATATATATATAATATATTACTAATAAATTCCAAGCATAAGTAACCGAGCACCATTCCAGCAGCTTGGTATTGAAATGACTGCAAGAAATATTCAGTTATAAGCTTGCTCTTATGTCTTTGATTGGAGAAATAGGAGAGATAGACATTCATATCTGCAATGATAGATAATTCTGCTTAGCTAACAGTATGTGCTTGACTCGGTGAATGGGGAATAATAAATGCTTCTCAAGACGAGCAGCTTCAGCTAAGTTTAGATAGTCTGCAAAAGAGAGACAATATCATCTCCAAAGAGAAGATTACTCAACATATCATAACTCCTGATCAGATACTTGTATTTGAAACCTGATTGGAAACCTGATTTGTTTTTTTTTCTAAATGACCTCGGAAAGTGGTAATATGACTCCTCTGCCTTTTTTTTTTTTTTAATTTTAAGCAGAATGCTATTCCAGAAAAAAAAAAAGGCTGATGTGCAATACCATAGA
>JADBJO010026177.1:7500-12500 GCA_016801955.1 Conus betulinus | reverse complement strand
GGAGAGAGAGAGAGAGAGAGAGAGAGAGAGAGAGAGAGAGAGAGAGAGAGAGAGAGAGGAAATTTGAGTACTCTTTAGCAGAGGACTCATCCATTAAGCCTGTTCGACAAGACTGTAACATTATAACTGCCGCGTATGTACAGAGGTTTACCTCGAAAGAAATGATAGAGAAAGACTTTTTTTTTCCTCGTTCGCCCCTCCCGTTAGATGAGCAGCCCGGTGTCCTCGATGAAGGCTGCCGTCCACCACAGCTCCTCCGGGGTGCCGTACAACTTGGCTTCCACTGCTGTCGGTGTTGGCCAGTACTTCCTTCTGGATGCTACATGCGTCATACAGTCCTGAAGGATGTGGTCGGTTGTCATCGGTCCCTCACCACAAGGGCACTCTCCACTCTGTCCAATGCCAAATTTTATGTGCATGTGGTGGAGCAGGCGATTGTGTCCAGTCCCTCAGGCGGAAAGATCTTGACCTGTTCCCGTCGTCCCAGCAAATAGTATTTGTCATCTGGGTTGTGTTTGGGGTGCTGGAGGCGCCACTTTATTCCTTGCTGTGCCTTGATGATTGTCTTGGTTTCATCGTATGACCCCAGGTTGTTGGCCTGCTCCTTCTGTGCACTGTCTTTTGCCAGAATATACGCTTTTTCGTTGCCTCTGATACCACAGTGAGTACCATAGAGAAAGACCGAATATGAACATGCATCTGAGACACGTACTTTGTGCATCTAACACCAGTGAGAAAGGACATCCAGAACACCACAGACACTCCAAGAACAACAGCTTCCCTCTCTTCTCGCCCCAATGCCCATAAGATATGTAGATTACCCATATTTCTGAGGTTCCAATGAAGAGTTACACGGAGGAAAAATAGTTGCAGGGAATTCTGCTCATTTATGCTCAGAAGACAAAAAACTGCATGAAGAAGACGATTTAAAGTTAATAACTACCACCACGCTCCGATTTCCTCTCCCCCCCCCCCTCCTTGAAACATGATTAAACCGGAACCGAGGTATTGCCCACTTTATTATTATTGTTATCATTTATATTATCAGCAGCAGCAGCAGCATTATTGTTGTTGTGTTGTTGTTGTTGTTGTTTTTGTTTCTTCTTTTCTTCTTCTTCTTCTTCTTCTTCTTTCTTCTTCTTCTTCTTATTCTTATTGTTGTTGTTGTTGTTGTTTATCATGTTTATGTTTATTATCATCAGTAGTAGTAGTAGTAGTAGTAGTGTTATTATCATTATTATTATTATCATCATCATCATCATTGTTATTATTGTTATTAATATTACTACTACTACTAGTGTCGTCGTCGTTAATATCATCAGCAGCAGCAGCATCATTAATGGGTTTTTGTTTGTTTGCTTGTTTGTTTGTGGGGAACTTGGCAAAACACCCCCGCTATAGAAGCTACCTTACATGGGATATCAGTAGAGGTAGTATCGATGGTAGTGGGGGAGCGGGGGGGGGGGGGGGTGTTTTGCAAGTTCTTCTCTGGGCTGCACATTCATCTTTGGTCCTAACTTGGCACTCCTCTCTCTCTCACCTGCACACACCCCTCCCCCCCCCCCCCCCCCCCCCCCCCCCCCCCCCCCCCCCCCCCCCCACCCCCCCCCCCCCCCCCCCCCCCCCACCTAGCTGTTAGCGTGTGACAGCGGCCACATCCCAGACAACAGCTTTGGGAGGCTGACAGGACCAGGCCAGGTTTGCTTACAGGTCTCAAACCCTCGGTGAGAGGGGAGGGCTTGTCTACCTCAGCATATGAAGGCTAGACTCGGCAAGCCGCGCGGCGGAGGACATTACCAACTGATTCAATAGGCAGAAAGGCTGGTGCCAGAGGTGGATTATGGGGCGCACAGAGCATGACGAGACGTGACAGACATCATGGTCATCTACTACATCTGACTCTAGCTCCAACCGTCTTGATCCTGTCTTGCTGCTGAACTCAGACGGTTTTTGGACAGGAAGAGTGAGTTCAAAGATTTCCCAACTCCTCCTTACTTTAAACAACGTCACTGCGCTAGTCACTTCTATCATCATAGAATTTCCTGTGGCGAAGGGCGAGCGACGAAGCAGCAGGTGTGGGCACACTGGCTGCAATAGCTGCAAACCTGCATACAGATGGCTCAGACCATAGGGTTGTTCTCCACCGAACCGGAGCAGTGGTGGAGCTGGGTTGTCATCTGAGTGACTGAACAGCCCTTTTAAGAATGGCGCTGCTGACCTCCATAGCATGAAGAAGGGGGCTACAGAAGGTGCCCCAAACATTGGCAGCTCCATCCATCTGCAGCCAGCCTACCACTGCTGGAGGGGACCCTGCTATGTCGGTTGAAATCCACAGAGAAATCAGACAAGGATTGGTCCTCTTACCCTTTGGACATGGAATGTACAGACTTCAGAGTAGAACACCTCTAAATGGAAAAAAGAACTTGCGCGGTATAACATCGGCACCACTGCCTTGAGTGAGAGCTGGCATGATAGACACGGCATGATTGCGGAAGGGGCTCTGACTATTCCTTTTTGGAGCGGAAGAGAGGAAGTGAAGTGAGAGCGATGAGAAGCTGAGAAAGTGAAGACAGCTCTTGTTGGCAAGCTTACTGGAACTCCAAAGGGAATGAACGATAGGCTGATGACCGTGATGGGCAGTGCACCCCACGCCGCTCATTCCGACACCCCGTCCACAGCCACAGCCCGGCTGGCCCCGCTGCAGCCCCCGGCACCGGCAATCCACAGGCCAGCAGTCAATGTCAAGTCGTCAAGAGGCAAATCACCGGAGGAGACACTGCACTGCTGCCGAGTCACCTCAGTTGTGTTCAGTGGCGCCTGTTTTGATCTAACATACGCAGGACACCACCTACTAAGCCCCCTATTGACGACAATAATTGCTTAGTTGTGGAGCCGGCGTGAGTGAGCTCTCCCTTCGGAGGGCGCCACCCACGTCCGTACAACGACAGCCCCCATGGACTCGCCGATACCGGTGACCCCGACGGAACCAAACCAAGACCACAGACGTGGAGAGGACATCGAAATTGAGGTCACCATGGGAGCAGGGCATGAAGGGCCACAGAATTTGAGACTTTTTTTTTTTTAATGCTGATCGATGAGAATGAGGATGATTATGATGATGCTACGAATTTCCATTTCGTCTGAGACTACATGACAGGGCTGTACTCTACGCTTCCTTTCATAATATATCCCGGCATCAACCAGGCCCGAGAGATACCTGCAGCTTGGTCAGTGTTGAGCAACACTCTCAGAAATGCATCCATTAAGTGGATGAAACTCGACTGTGTGGTCCCAGTCTTCCCAACTGAGTCCTCAGCAAACTCAACTCTGGGTAAGAGCCGTTCGGGGCAGAAAAACCCAGTCAATGCGAGATTCGGTTTTGACAGCGACTCCTGGGAAGGTGCTATTGGCGAACATGGATTAGGCCACTGCAACAGCAATGGTCTCCTACTACTCCGGACCTGGGTTGGGCATGAACTGCTAATTACCAACAGTCTCTTCCGCCTCCTTACCTGTCACGAGGCATCATGGATGCATCGCTGTTCCAAGCATCGGCATTTCATTGATTAGATTATTGTCAGGAAGAGGGATAGGGAGGATGTAAGAGTCACCAAATCCAAACGCTGTGGTGAGTGTTAGACTGACCATCGTCTGTTAATCAGCAAGCTTAACAGCCAGATCCAACGCAAGAGACGCCCATACAACAAGAAGGCTTCAAGGTGGCCTAAGGTCACCAAGCCGAAAAACAAAAACCAAAATCAAAAAAAACAAAAAAAAAAAACAAAAAAAAAAAAAAAAAAAAAAAAGAAAAAAAAAAAAGGAAGAAAAAAAAAAAATCGCGCTACTTTATTCAGAAAGGCAACCATCTTGGAGAAAAAAGAAACACCCGAAGGTGCTGGGGAGGACACAGAGAAGCACTGTCCCCACCTGCCTTTAGAGCAGTCCTGTACCACCTTTGGAGGCCTGCGCTGTGTTGACAATGGGTACAGGCACGCGCAGGACACTCCATTAAGATATCAAGGGACATAACTGCTCCTGAACAGAGGTAAACCAGGCTACAGGATGCAACTCGTAACAGCCTTAAAGTAGCATCCCCATGGGTGTACCAGCCCCGTGCAGAGCCCACTGGCGAAAACCACCACCCTCCAGCTGCCGAGCACACCCCACAGACCCAACCACCCCTGCCCATGGACAGATGAAGGTGCAACTCCAGACACAGCCAAGCTTTCGCCATACAGTCTTATATGTGCCCTCAAGAGAGAATCCAAAGTTGTAGTCTTTCCCACACGTCAACAGGACTTTCCCTGTGGTCAGTGGGGTCTTTCCTCACCGTCACTGGACCTTTCTCCAGGGTCAGCCTAGTACGGCAAAGAAGAAAAAGAAACACCCGAAGGTGCTGGGGAAGACCCAGAGAAGCACTGTCCCCCCACCTGCCTTTAGAGCAGTCCTGTACCACCCTTGGAGGCCTGCGCTGTGTTGACAATGGTACAGGCACGCGCAGGACACTCGTCTGATAATCAGCAAGCTTCACATCCGGATCCAACGCAAGAGACGCCCATACAACAAGAAGGCTTCAAGGTGGCGTAAGGTCACCAAGCCGAAAAAAAAAAAGAAGAAGAAAAAAAAAAAAAAAAAAAATCGCTACTCTATTCAGAAAGGCGACCGTTCTTGGTGAATTAGGGACGACAGCTGCAGCACAACAAAAAGAGACAAGCAAGGAAAGCCCCGCGTGCCAGCAGTCAAGAGGATGTATCCCACATTCCCTGTCCAATCTGTCACCGCACATTCCGTGCAAGCACTTGCTTGACTAACCTCCTTCGTACAAACATATCGTCTCACTCCCGTCAATCCCAAGCTGATCGAAGTGGAGTCTTAATCAGCTCGATGAACGAAAAGAACCTTTTCCTCCTCCCCCAAATAAACACACACACAACACACACACACACACACACACACACACACACACACACACACACACACACACTCACACTCTCACACAC
>JADBJO010026177.1:0-2500 GCA_016801955.1 Conus betulinus | reverse complement strand
TTTTTGCGCCATTTCAAGGCTGTTGGGATTGTCACACCAATCTGATCGCCGTGGTCAATGGCGATGTACCTTCCTTTCTGGTAAGCCAACCATTGGTCGCAAATTATGATTTATGTTTAAAACCAAGTGATTCCGCAAACACACTAGTAGACATTGAGTATGGAGGAAGGAGCCAGCTGAAGAGGCTTTCCATTCCTTTGTCATACGACACCAACCCAGAGGACCTCTGGACTATCGACGACGTGAACGGCTTACAGGGACTTTGTGGTGCTTTGGCTACGAACAACTGGGCGGGTTACCTTCGACATCAAGGTCAACAAAGCTGCATGCACGCCCGTGTTCTCCCCTTCCTGCCCCTGATTCAGTCCCACGGGGGAACGCGCTGGCGTCGTGATCACGGGAGGACACAGACTGATGGTGGCACCTGCCCCCACCACAGAAAGAAAGGTTTAGGAACAAAAACGGTTCAATAACGGCGCAGGTTTTCTTTTGAGCGACACTTTTGTCGGTTTTGTCGGAAAAACACTTAAAGTTATTTTAAAAAAAAAAGAAAAAAAAAAACGACTCATAGCATAATCATATCACCTACAAGCAACCGTGTGTGTGTGTTGTATGTGTGTTGTGGGTGTTGTGGTGTGTGTGTGTTGTGTGTGTGTGTGTGTGTGTGTGTGTGTGGAGCAAATGTTCTGAGCACCAATAAGTGAGGGGGGAGGGAAAACAAGTGCAGGGCTTAACAATTCTTCCATCCATTATAATAATAAACTTGGCAAAGTTGTGAAAAAAAAATAAAAAATAACAAGCAAAAATAAAAAAAAAACGAAAAAAGTGGGGGGGGGGATAGGGGGGGGGGGGTGGGTTGTGGTGGGGTTGTAGATGAAGAAAATGTATATCGTAAATATGAAAAAACCCTTCAACTAGCTGCATGAAGGAACCATCGCAATCCCGAGAGGACATTTTCAACCCTTCAAGTCAATTCCCATTCACTTCTATCAAACTTTATTTTCCCATCGAACACTTTTTTCTTCTGCTCCGCATCATTTCGCAAGGTGCATAAGACTTACAAAGAGTCATTATAAATCGGTACATACAAAGCCCTGTGTTTGTACAATGCCATTTGTATATCATCAAACACCTCACACCCCCCGCTCCCCCGCCGCCCTCCCACCCCCCTCCCCCCCCCCCCCCCCCCCACCCCACCCCTGCACAACCCACCCCCACCCGTCCTGCACACACACACATAGCCTCCACACACACACACACACAACACACCACACACACACACCACACGACACACACACACACACACACACTCACCCACACAAAACGCGCCGCGCGCACATGCCGCGTATACACATGAATAAACATTAAATCCATAAGACATAAAACATTAGATAGATTATATAAACAATACATAAAAACACAAACTCACCCGCACCAATTGCCCAACACACACACACAAACACACCACACACACACACACACACACCACACGCACACACACACACACACACACACGCATATCGTACGCACAAGCATCACACACACCACCACCTACTCCCACCCCCCACCCCCCCCCCAAAACACACAACACACAGGACACACACAAACAGGTCATCGTCACAGGGTAAAGCACAATATTGCAGCCTGATTGTGTCATTTTCATTTCTTGTGCTAAAATAGTTGGACTCCCTACAGGCCACTGAGTGCAGGACAGCGAAGTAAAAATTGATTTTCATCTCCGTTTGCCTGTTTTTCCACAAGCGACACATCAGTCCTTTATCTTTCATAACAAACACTGTATCTATCTACCGAGGCAAGCAATGGCAGAGACCCAAATGTAACTTACTCAATGCACTGCTCAATATACTATTCATACTGATTTCAATGTATGGTTCAAACCGCATGTGCTGTTTTTAAAGAGTCTGTATTGTGCAAATCTGTCACTGCTATAATATGGTCATGCCAGTCCTTGCCATCTGCAAATCGATCATTCTATGTTTAAAGCATTTCAAAAATCCCGATATACTTTCAACGCCCTGGTTGTCCCAAACATAAGCAAAGCCATATAAGAATTTAAGCACTGACGAACATTGGTAGTCCATGTCTTTTTGTCATTACCATCCAAATCTCGCAAACGTCTTAATAAGCTTTAACTAGTATCTTGGTTTTCTTCCTTATTCAGGTTATTTTCAGTCATAATACTCGATACATTTAAAAAACAGAATTAATATAAATTGGATGCCTTCCAAGTTCACCATAAACTAAATCATTTGGTGTTCGATTGTCGGCATTCAACGAATCGTTTCATGCATTCAAATGAACATTCTCTATTTCAACATTTTTTTTCGAGAGAGAGCCTAAATTTTCAGCTCCATACTGTAATATACGCCTGCACCTGAGAATCGAATAACTTCGGACAAAAAAAAACCCCATACAGGACACTGCGCTACTATTCAATCATTTGTATTTAATATGAAGATAATTGTGACTGCTCTCCTTG
>JADBJO010026176.1:0-22811 GCA_016801955.1 Conus betulinus | reverse complement strand
TTTTTTTCTGTCCCGTGATCTCGTCCTTGACTGTGAAGCATAGGAATTTGCATTGTGTCATCAACCTGGGTGAAATATCAATAAGGGAAAAAAAGCAGTTTTGTTCACCAAAACTATTTATCACTGAGAGACGAGCAGCTTTTGAGGTTTGTTGCTCTTCCCCCCCCCCCCCCCCCCCCCTTCTCTGCTGAAAACAATTGAGCCCTTCAGCTGTCTGTGTGTACGTGAAGAATGTCCTACTGGAGACCATCCTCTTTTTTTCCCTCCCCCGACCTCCCTGTCCTCTTTTCTCCCTGTTTCTAACTCACACACGACACACACACACGCACACACACACACACACACACACACACACACACACACACACACACACACACACACTCACACAAGCGTTTTGCGCCACACATACATGCACACACACACACGCACGTGCGCGCGCACATGCACGCATACACGCATTCTCTCTCTGTCTGTCTGTCTGACTGTCTCTCTCTCTCTCTCTCTCTCTCTCTCTCTCTCTCTCTCTCTCTCTCTCTCTCGCTCTCGCACACACACACACACACACGCGCGCGCGCGCTCTCATACGCACACTTGTGTAAAGTCATTTATGATCTGCCAGGTAATATAATACCATAAGAGTGTTATCGCAAGTCAGGAAGTGGCAATGCTTCTCTAGAGACTCATTGTTCGGGGGTGGTCGGGGGTTTTAAGGACGATGCCTTTCTGTCTGTGGCAGAGTGAGAGCACGGCGGGGTTTCAGGAAATGGAGAGGTTACTTGCGCGTTTCTTATCATATCGCTTAATTTCCGTTGCTGGGAAATCATGCAGAAGTTGGATATCCTCCCCCCCCCCTCTCTCTCTCTCTCTCTCTTTCTCTCGTCCTCATTCTCTATAGCTCCTTTCCTCCCCCCTCTCTCTCTCACTCTGTGTGTGTGTGTGTGTGTGTGTGTGTGCGCGCGCGCGCGCGCGCGCGTGTGTGCGTGTGTCCATGTCTGTCCATCTGTCTGTCTCAGTCTGTCTCTCTTGCTCTCTCTTGCCCCCCCCCCCCCCCCCTCTCTCTCTCTCTCTCTCTCTGTTAAATAGCGTATTCAAGAAGCTTTCAAAGCCCTTTCAGTGGTTATTAAAGCTTCTCTAGAAAAACTTGTTAACGCTTTGTATGGCGCTGCTGTCTTCATGATTCGAGCTGCCGGCAATAAGAAGAAAAGCGTAAAATGATAACAATACGCTCAAAAGAAGAGAACAGTCAAACGGTACCATAAACTATTCCAAAGATAAGAAAAAGAGTTCACAGCGTAGAGATAAGTATGTGGATGATGGAAACAACTTTTATTTTCCAAGAAAAAAGAATTTGACAGTGAAAGGATAATTAAACTGAAACAGTCAGCGAACGACCCAAAGGTATTATGGAAAATTATTTGATCTATGCAGAAAAAAAAAAGTAGTTTACTGTGACATCTCTAGAGACAGGTGGCATGAACATTTCCACAAGATATTTAACATGATGACGCCTGGTGTGGCACAAGAGGAAATCTTAACCGAGGAACCAATGAACGAATCAGATGAACACCCCCCCCCCACCCCCTTTTATTGTTTTGTTTTGTTTTTTGAAACGATCCTATTTTTGAAGAGGAAGTTGTATTTGGTAGAAAAAAAAAAACAACAGAAAGCGGATAAAGTTCTGGTAAAGTTATGATACTTGGCAAAATTCTTGAACGTGCCAACGAAACAGCAGTTATTAAATTTCTGGTATAGCTTTTCCACAAGATAATCGAACAGGGCATTTTTCCCTGAAAAAGAATGATGTAAATCCATTATTATCTCTCATCGGTGAGTCAGCAGGCCAGACACTGACCTGCTGACACATCTGTGGATCTCTGGAGGGCTTTCACCATACAGCAACCTTCGTCAGTGCCTCTGGTATATCTGTCTTGGTGTACGAAGAAGAAGATTCCAATTTACAAGAAAGGGAATGCTAGTTTTCCTGATAATTACCGTGGTGTAGCATTCACAAGTGTTGAGAGCAAAATATACACACATATATTCTGAATATGCGACTCTCATGATGGGCAGAAGGTGAAGGAAAACTGGCAGATGAACAAGGTGGGTTTACAGCAGGTTATAGTACAACTGACCACATTTTTACTTTATACATTGTTGAAAAAATACTTAGCAAAAGATTCAAAGTTCTATGTAGCTTTCGACGATTTCAGGAAAGCATTTGATTCTGTTGACAGAATTGTTTTTATGGGATGTCTTAAGGAGAATTAAGTGGGTTTGGTGGAAAAATTGTATAAAGCACTTCGAGGAGTTTACGAGTCGGTCATTGCACATGTGAGAGGTAGATGTCCATAATCTGATTTTTTTTTGTCTGAGAGGCATAAAACAAGGATGTGTACTCAGCCCAATTATGGTTTTTTTTTTTTTTTTAATTATTTTTGAAATTAGCCGTATAATTAATCAGAGAAGAGCAGCGCGGAGTCTAGATGGTATTTAAAATCTTTGGAATTATTTTTGATGCTTTTTGCAGAGGATGTGATTTCTTAGCAGACGTTTTTGTAAGTTTACAGAATCAGTTGAACAATCCTGACAATGAAACTAACTGAATACTTTCAGAAGTAAATCTAGCTAAGACTAATATCCACTATATACATGAAATAAATGACGTAAAGCTTAAATGGTTTCAGTTTGAAGATTGTACATCGATGCCTAGGTACGAACATTATCCTAAAGGAAATTGGAACAGTTGATCACGATACTTGTAATTTCTGTGGAATGCACAAGGATAGTATTGATCACATGTTTTGGAAATGTGACATCGTACAGGTTTTTTGGAACAATCTCATTGATTTAATGAAAGAAAGGTGTATAAATGCAAGAAATGTACGATTAACAGAATCATTTGTGTTGCTCGGTTATGACAGTAACATTTTTACAGACAGCATCTTTTCTTTCTTAATATTGTTTGCAAAAATACTATTTGTATACTTGTAAACTAATGAAACAAAATCCACAGATGTCTGTCTTCCTGAAAAAATTAAAATTCAGATATAAAATCGAAGAATATAATGCCTGTTTACAATTAAACCAGAAAAAAATATCTAACAAATGGATAACATACACACCATTATTATCTGACGACTAATCAATCAATAATATACTTTACAAAATACAGTTATACGTATAATAAACAATTATATCGGATTGTGTCAATTCATTTGATTCACCTAACAATCATTATCCTTTGCCCATCTGTTCTCTTATGATCAGCATACACTTAATTTCAGGTGATCATTTTTTTTTTTTCTCTTCTGAAAAATGGCTACCTTTGTTCCCGCATGTAATCAAATATTTCATATTTGTATGTTACACTACATATGGTTGATATAGGTCTTGTTTGCCCATGTACTCTCCACTGTGTTTTTTACAGCTTGTTTGTCCAACATCCAAAACCTGATTTAAAACATGTTACTGAAAACATTTGAGGTCACGTACAAACCCATCCAATCTATCTCTCTCTTCCCCCTCCATCCGTCTCTCTCTCTCTCTCTCTCTCTCTCTCTCTCTCTCTCTCTCTCTCTCTCTCTCTCTCTTTTACTGTTTTTTGCTAGCTTTATGTTTGATTCACTTATTATGATTATGATTTCTTTTATGTATTTGTTATTGTCATTTGTTTAAAGCAATTAAAAGGTTAAAAAAAAAAAGACAACAAAAAAAAGAGACTAATATGCTTTTGCGTAAAGGTGGTTATCTAGGAATAAGAGAAAAATGGACATACAGAAACGAAGAAATAAGAACAATAAACACATACAAATACTTTTGCTTGGTATTTACAAAAAAAATAAATACGAGCGCTGCGCTTTTAGGTATAAACAGAAAAGGTAAGATGGTTTTATTGAAATTCAAAACATCACTAAGAAAACTGTATACAGCTGATCCTTTTCTACTCAGATTTGATACTCAGATTGAGCCCATGTTGACTGACGCAGCTGAAGTATGGGAGCTGGACAAGGACAATAGAAGAGGTATATACTTTTGCCTTTAAGCGATTCCTGGCTATATCACTACACTCTTCCAACAAAATATGTACGGAGAAAAACAGGAAAATATCCATTGTTCGTTCGAACAGCAGTAAAATGTGTTTATACCAGTTGCGACAGGTAAGATTACCGACTAACAGAATATGTAGGCAAGCTTGAGCTATGTTGATACAATCAGAAGCAGGCAAATACAACTAGGCATCAAAAGTAAGGAACACTCTAACAGAAAATGGTTTGGGGATAGTATCAGGATATTGGTTCCGAGGAGCGGTCATATCAGAATTTAAGGAAAGGCTTGTTTCGTGTTACAAACAAATTGGCATTCAGAAATTGAAGATAACGATAAATATACGTTGTATTGTTCCTTAAGATTACATTTGAAGCGGAGAGGTATCTGTCTTTGATAACAAACAAAACGATGTGAGAGAAGATCTGGTGCAAGTTCAGACAAGAGTGCATGGCCTAAGTCATACATATAAAACAGTGGTTTCTGAACAGAGAACAAGGTGCTAACTGTGCAATTTGCGGTCACAATAACGAAGATGAAGTGCACTTTCCTTTCCAATGTTACTTTCTTTCAGAGATTTGCCGAAAATATTTATTTTTGATATGATTCATATGCAGCGTATAGTAAACAGAATAAAAGTCTTTTATCAACAGGTAATAATAACAACTATTATTGCCCTCGCTAAGTATTTGAATGAAGCTATCAACAAGAGAAAAAAAAATCAGAACTTCATGAGTGTAGGATTGTAATCTGATTTTCCTCGTTTTGTTATTATGCTCTTTTGTGATGAGTGAATGGCCATGCTCTCTCTCTCTCTCTCTCTCTCTCTGATAGTGAAGAGGGGGAATTGAGAAGGGAGAGGGGAACAAGGGGAGGGGGGGGGGGGTGTCTTGGATCTCACGGAATAAAGGGTGAGGTTGGGAGCGAGGGGGAAGGGAGGGATGAATGTGAGCACGTGTTTCCTGTTTATGCTTATGCGTGTTAAGGTGTGAGAATGGGAACTATGTGTTTGGACTCACGGGTGGGAAAGGATGCGCTTATGGGAGCCTCCTAGCTAGATTAGATCGTTCATATGATTGTGAGCAAGTTTTCAGTTATAAATATTTGTAGGCTACCCTCCTAACAATGTGAGCGATATTTTAGTCCATTACGTTCTGATGGCGTTGCAAATTTTATCATTATTCATTTTCCTTATAATTCAATGATGCAATGTGTCAAATCCTTTGTGTACCCTAAGCCTGAATGGGTTAGCTGAAGATGCCAAAATCGTCAAAGCATCTCTCTCTCTCTCTCTCTCTCTCTCTCTCTCTCTCTCTCTCTCTCTCTCTCTCTCTCTCTCTTCGCAAAACTAATGATGTTACCACTGCAGAGCCAACTGACCTATAATAAAGCAATACTAATGTTTAAAGTCCATGCAAACATGGCGCCAACATATCGTGCTGAGTTTATCCAAATGGCAACAATGCGATATGATTCAAATAATTACATTTTACCACGTGTCCGCATTGATTTGTTCAAATCTAGTTTTGCATTTTTTGGTCATCTGTGTGGAACTCTCTTCCTCCGTCTGCCAAAAAACATGTCAATCACTGCCGTCCTTCAAATCAGCAATACTTAAACATTTACTTGAACAATAAATCTAACCTTTTGACCATAGTCTCAACGCCCTACTTTTATGCTTGCCTCTGTATTAGCTAATGAAAATGTGCGTGCGTGCGTGCGTGTACGTGTAGGTGGTGTGTGGGTGTGGGAGTGTGCGTGCGTGCGTGTATGTGTGGGCGTGTGCGTGCATGTGAACGCGCACGCGTACGTGTCTGATTATGTTTGTGTATTTTTTTTTTATATTTATTATTTTTTTTTTATCATTATTATTATTTTTTTTATTCTCATTATTATTATTATTACTATTGTTATGTAATTATTATAATAATGTCGTCATATTTTTCATTGTTTCTGCCATTATTTATATTGCAGTTTGTCTAGTTGAATGTTGTAGAATAGCAAGGACAGATTGGAAGAATAGGCATTGCCTAAAATCTTTATCCTTGAGTATTAAAGTTTTTGAGTCTTGAGTCTTGAGTCTCTCTCTCTCTCTCTCTCTCTCTCTCTCTCTCTCTCTCTTATTCTGCACCTTATGACAAAATGATCTGCGAATGTAATACCACGGCTGTTGCTGTCATTAGCGTAGGCGAAATACCACGTGAAACACCAGGGAAGATAACATTCTCCGCAGACTTCTCGTTATGATGTGTTAGGGATGTTGGTGGTATTGTCTTCGTCTCGTACCCGTCGCCCTGTTTTGTTGTGTTGACACAGAGCCCCAAAGGATGGCAAGGCGTGTTAAATTAATTGCAGGATTTCAAAACAAAGGAGGCTGTCTGCACCTTCCTCATGTCGTCATTTCCCGACGTTTCTGTGGAATCGTTTAACATTAGATCTCTCTCTCTCTCTCTCTCTCTCTCTCTCTCTCTCTCTCTCTCTCTCTCTGTGTGTGTGTGTGTGTGTGTGTGTGTGTGTGTGTGTGTGTGTGTGTGTGTGTGTGTGTGTGTGTTTATTACTCGTTCCTCTCTATCACCGCCCTCTCTACTCCTCCTCTCTCTTTTCCTTTTGTTTCTGTTGTTTATCTGTCCCTCATAACCTTTAACCCCCCCCCCCCCCCCCTCTCCGTCTCTGTCTATCTTTGTCTGCGTCACCCCTCCCTACGTCTGTCTGTCTGTCTGTCCCCCCCCCCCCCCCCCCCCCCCTGTGTGTGTGTGTGTGTGTGTGTGTGTGTGTGCGCGCGCGCGCGCGCTTTGGTGGGCTGCGTGTCATGTCATGCCCATTAGACAATTCGTCAGCATACTGTCTCTCTTCCGAAGCAATGGAAATGCATCGTTACAAGCCAAAGCGAACCAATGAATAAATAATAAACCCAATACCTATTTACGTTTTAAGGCTGGTCGTGCTGAGATGATCTCTGCACAATTGATGCTAAACGTGTGCTCGTGTTAGGAAAGGAAACGAGGAATTCTTGCGTGTTTAGGCCTATCTAGCCTACGCCAGTGATTAGGTCCCTATGTTTGTCACGCCCTGTGAGCGTGGGTCTGCTTGCATTTGAGAAATTAATACTGGAAGTAGAGAGGACAGGGGGATGGGGTGGGCAAGCGATGCCAAACTGATTGCCTCCATCTGATTAATCACCGCTGTCATGTCGCTGCAGCCGCAGCTCCTTGGTTTTTTTTGTTGTTTGTTTGTTTATTTGATATATAGCATCATTTTGTTTCCATATAAAAAAGCAAACGATATATCTGATATATACTTACAATATTATAAAAGAGGCTGCAGCAAAAGCGATGGCGGCTAGGTTTCTAGTCTCAGTCGTGTGCTCTGTAGGCCTATTTCTCTTTTTCCCCCCTTCCCCTTCCCTCTGCGGTCCCAGAGGCGAAAATTAAATTTTGGCATTTCGTCGTTTGTGTACGCATCGGTGCATGGTGTTGGAAGAGCGAAGGAGAGAGGAAGGGACAGGGAGACGGGATGGGAAGAGTAGGAGAGAGAGAGAGAGAGAGAGAGGGGGGGGGGGGGGGGGGGGGGAGAGGGGGGTACAAGATACCGAGGAAAAGGAGGCCTGCTCCAGTGATTCTGTTTATCCACACAGAGGATAGGAGTGATGCGGTGTGGAACATTAGGCTTAACTCCTTTTGTTTGGACAGTGCAAAGGCTGTCTGACTCTACCAGACTGTACAGTGGGGGAAAAGGAGTGTTGCTTGAAAGACGGAGGTAAGTGTTACCAGACTGCATGGTGGGAAAGGACGACGAGAGTTGCTTGAAAGACAAAGCTGGAGCTGGCTGGCTGTCGCACCGACACGTTGCTCTCTCTCTCTCTCTGTGTGTGTGTGTGTGTGTGTGTGTGTGTGTGTGTGTGTGTGTGTGTGTGTGTGTGTGTGTATGCTCACGCACGCACACGCACACACACACACACACACACGCACATGCACACACATACACACGCATGTACCCATCACACAGACGCAAATGCGCTGTGACACACGGATACATATGTGTGATTGCACACACACATGCAGGCAAGCACTCACACACATGCACACACAAACACACGCACAGAGCCAGTCCTCTTGGATACACTGTACACAGTTGAGCCATTCAGTAAAAATGTTTCTTTTCACAGTGTCGAGTGTTCACTACTATGTTAATGTTGTGCAAACAAAGAAATGTTCGAGAGAAAAAAAATTGTCTTGAGACAGAGGGAATCTTTTATGACAGACTCTTTCACTATCAGGAAATACCTCTGTATAAGAAGAGTGATAATCTAGCACAGTCAGCTAAATAGAAGGAAGCATTTATTGGATTGTGTTCACTATCAGTAAATACCTCTGTATAAGAAGAGTGATAATCCAGCACAGTCAGGTGTATAGTAGGAAGCATTTCTTGCATTGTTTCCTTGATGCAGTTCTGGACTAGCTTCCTGTCATGACACACTTTTCGGCTTCTTGTCATGAAGCACTTCTGGGCTAGACTCTTGTCATGAAGCACTTCAAGGCTAGCTTCTTGTCATGAGCACTTCTGGGCTAGACTCCTGTCATGAAGCACTTCAAGGCTAGCTTCTTGTCATGAAGCACTTCTGGGTTAGACTCCTGTCATGAAGCACTTCTGGGCTAGACTCCTGTCATGAAGCACTTCTGGGCTAGCTTCTTGTCATGAAGCACTTCTGGGCTAGCTTCTTGTCATGAAGCACTTCTGGGCTAGCTTCTTGTCATGAAGCACTTCTCTTGCTTTTTTTTTGGGCTTCCTGTCATGAAGTTCTTCTCAGCTTCTTGTTATGAAGTTCTTGGCTTCACAGCTTCTTGTTATGAAGTTCTTGGCTTCACAGCTTCTTGTCATGAAGTTCTTGGCTTCTCAGCTTCTTGTTATGAAGTTCTTGGCTTCTCAGCTTCTTGTTATGAAGTCCTTGGCTTCTTGTTATGAAGCTGTTCTCGGCTTCGTGTTATGAAGTTCTTATTGGCTTCTTGTTATGAAGTTCTCGACTTGTTATGATGTTCTTCTCGGCTTCTTGTTATGAAGTTCTCGGTTTCTTGTTATGAAGTTCTCAGCTTCTTGTTATGAAGTTCTTGGTTTCTTGTTATGAAGTTCTTCTCAGTTTCTGTGATGAAGTTCTTCTTCGCTTCTCGTTATGAAGTTCTTCTCAGCTTCTTGTCATGAAGTTCTTCTCGGCTTCTTCTTATGAAGTTTTTCTCAGCTTCTTGTCATGAAGTTCTTCTCAGCTTCTTGCCATGAAGCTATACTGGGCTTTTTGTTATGAAGCAATTCTCAGCGTCTTGTCATGTAGTGCTTTGCAGCTTTGTGTTATGAAGACTTTCCGACTTTGTGTTATGGTGTCCCTCTCGGTTTCATGTTATGAAGCCCTTTTAGGCTTCTTGCCATAAAGCATTTCTTGGCTTTTTTTTTTTACATGAAGAGCTTCTTAGCTTCATGTAATGAAGCACATCTTGGCTTCAGTGTCCTGTTGTGAAGTATTTTTCAGCTTCATGATCAGATTTGTGAAAAAGAAGGCCTACTTTTTGACATCTACTCATGAAGCGCTTTCTCACTTCTTCCTATGAGTACTTCTTGATTTGTTGTTATAAAAGCACTTCCACACTTCTCATTAAGAAAAAAAACCAAACCTTTTGACTTCTGATAATCAAGCGCTTCTCATCTTCTTTTTATGAAGTGCTGAGCAGCTTTTTGTTTTTAAACAATTCTCAGGTTGTTTTTGAAGCACTTCTTGGCGTAACTGTTATGCTTGTTATACAGCATTTCATGGGATCTCAGGAATGTGACCCTTTCTTACAATGCTTTTGCTCCCTCTGTGTTCCTGTGAGTGCATAGGCAGACCAAAGGCGCCATCAAAGAACATGGGCATACAAACAGAATAGGGGTTGTTAACAGGCGTTTACCTTTTTTGGTTATCAGCTTACATCAAGATACAAACAGAACAGAGGAGCTCGTACCATTTCCCCTGTCGTATCATGTTTCTTCAGTTGCATGGGAATGTTCAAACTGACGGAGATTTCCGCCATAGACCTTATTAGATTACTAGTGGAATCTCTGTCTTTGTTGTTATCTCTGTTTGTGTGTGTGTCTTTGCCTGTCTTACTGTCTGTGTCGGTTTGTCTGTGTCTGACTGTCTGTCTGTCTGACTGTCTGTCTGTCTCTCTGTCTCTGTCTGTCTGTCTGTCTGTCTGTCTGTCTCTCTCTCTCTCCCTCTCTCTCTCTCTCTCTCTCGTAGGACAACGGATGTTTGCTGCAGAGCATGGGACACTGCTGCATAGCCTGCATTCAAATGAACAGAGGCCCAATGCGTTGCTACATGTTTTGGACACATAGTATGATTTTGGACAGTCAGCACTTTGGTTACTAGCGTTTCCTTGTGAAAAATCTCTTTTCTTCCTTCCGTTGCACAAGTCTCTGAAAAATACTGACACAAAAGTCGTTGACTGCAGCCAAATTTTGGGTGAGGTGCGTGCTTGTTAAGTATCTAACTACTCAACCAAATTTCATAACAGACTGGAGTCCACAAACGAGTAAAACAAAACAAAGCGTTTATTTGAATAATAGGAACTAACTAAGCCAGAATAATAAAGGAGAACAAAAAAACAAAAAACTTCCCAGATCAGCCCAAAATATTTCCTTTCCAACAGTATGGCCTATCCATACCCAACCACATGGAAATATAAAAAACACAGCTGAGATCCAGAGAAGTTTTTAGAGTTTTACAGAATTTTAGAGTGATTTTAGAGTTTTTAATCTTTATGAGTCTCAAGAGCCTTTTGGAGTTAAATAAGAACCACAGTAATAACCACCAGAACAAAACCAAGGGTCTCAAGCCAAAAGAAAAAATCGTCTGAAAAAAAACACAAAACATAGTGATTTTTTTCTGTCTGATCTCTCCACAATTTCTTCAAATAAATCAATGGCTACACATCATCCTGAAAGGACAACTATGGCTGAAAAGAAAAGTTCAACTACAAACCATAAGATAAGATCTTAAACGTATTAAAAATACACTTGCAAATCAACAGGCACATGTTACAAAAAAATGAGAACAATGTGAAAATAAATATGCTAATAAATTGACTCTCCCTATTCCTCTGCTTTTACAGTAGGGAAACCAGTCAATGAGTCGCATGTCACCATGCCACATGGAAATTTTCCCTTTGTCCCTGGCCACATGTTCCACAACCCTGCCATTTTGCCAAACCGCATGGTCATGAATTGCTTTGTCATCCTGTGCTATCTTTTGTCTGTACAAGATTTTGCCCATGAGGAAAAATCAAACAAAGTATACACCGAATGCTACTGAGCATTTTCCTGCTCAATACCTATTATTGACACTCTGTCACATCTCCATGTCACAGTGTACCAAACAATTTTGATACGAGGTGTGTTTCCCCACAACACCTCATATCACCCCATTTTGGTCGCTCCTGCGCCCTTCCAATATAATTTTTCCCAAAGGTCATAATTTCCAAACAGATATCTCACTTCTCCATTTTACTCCTCTGTTATTTACCAGCACATTTATATTGTTTTCCACAAGAATTATACAAAACAATGAATACAAACCCATCATATCTTTGAGAGCATCTTGCCCAAATTCAGAATCAAATCAAATATACATGGATAAAGTCAGCACAAGTCTTACCAATACAACACACAATAAAAATCTCACATTCTGAGTAAACCATATTTCAGAAACATCAAAAAAACAAAATCCTTTCCAAACCATTTGCCTCTGCTATAAACTATTTCATACAAGTGTCCACAGGTGAAAGGTAGGTTGCATGAAGGTTTGCCACATTCTAGTCACAAGGGCCTATCAGTCTTTGTTCAGTCTACCTAGAAACATGTGGCCAACCATGTGGCCCAAAACCAGGTGCAAATTTCATTTCTTTTCTTTTCCAACTTTTTCTTCTTTGAGAAAACTGTTTAGGACTGATAATTTAGTTACTTATTTCTCTTTTCGTTTTTTTTTCTCTCTATACCATACTGAGACCTGCAATATAAAACAAGTGTAGAAAAAAATTCAGTTCCAAACAAGACAGTCACCCACCTCTGCTGGTAGTGGCAGAGAGCAGCCCAAGAGCCCTCTCAGCTTGTCCTGGTTGTAGCTGGGCCTCTGTGTCTAAGTAAAAGGTTGGCTAGATGTGGTAGCTCGTTTTTATAATGGTAGAGCCACATGGTCACCCAAACAGGAAGTCACATGGGCACCTACCCGGGAGATAATCATTTTCTTTGTTCTCATTAGAGATTACTACTTCAAACATTCCCTTTCCATTTAAATGAGTACTCCTTAATTTATACCACTAATAAAGACTTCCTAGAACGTTATAATAAGAGAAATCCCTGATACAATTTATTTATTATTTTTTTTTTTGTTTGTTTGTTTTTTTTTTGCGGGACTACTTCCTGTTTAGTAAAAATTTGCCTCCGAAACTATACGCACAGCATCTGTGCAATTTTCGACTTTTTTTTTTCTTTGTTTACACTAATGTGTTGGCAGAACCAACCTGGCTGTAATCTACCGGAAAAAATTCTTATTTTATGTGGGGGGTTACACATACCCCTGGCAAGAAAAGTTTCCCATAACCCTTATGGAAATCTTTTAAAAAATGGATTGAACTATTGGAATTTTCAATTTCAAGTAACCTGAACATTGGTAATCGCAGAAAAATGGAAAAATATTAGCAACAGTAGAAGACAACTTCTTTTTCAGACCTGGCCCTTGAACCGATTCCTTCTTTCTTTTCTAAGAATTTATGTATGGGTTGTTGCAATCTCTTCATCCTTCCATCCCATGAGGCAGCCTAAAAGTGGTAACAAGACTGTCAGTTCTTTTGAGTGCAACCTATACTGGACACACACACACACACACTGGTACAATTAGCTATCTACCAAGGCTAAGTCTAGCATTCTACAAGAGCTTTACAAATTTCCCCAAGTCCCCAAAATCAAGTTAAACCGGATTTCAAGCGGAATGGTATCCCCTTGTTCCTGTAACCCTTTGAGTGTGATCATGACCTTTTCCAGCTCATGTCCCTCTTTGGGGGGTTTCTCTGTTGTGACTGATGCCCCAAATTTAGTCTTTCCACTGCCTTCCTCGTTCTCGTGGAACGCCTTGGCAGGGGTTTTGGCTTTCTTCCTCCTCTACATCTCTTTGTCGGGATTTCCCTTCTTCCTCGCCATTGTCCTCCGACATGTTTTGCCCCTTCCTGCACATCATGTTTTTCTTGGATTTTATCTTCCAAGATCTCTGGCTCCTGCGAAGATTTTCTCTTTGGGCCTCTGCGTCCCCTGATGACTCATTCAACTCCCTTGAGGGTTGACTTCCTCTCCTCCATCTCGTGCCAGATCATCACCCAAATGAGAAATATCCTCAGCTGTCAGATCCTGTTCTTCAGCAACTTCTGTTACCTTTTTTTGTTCTGCTGTGGAACAAAGCTTGGTGCTGTTGGCCTCAATGCCCTCGGGCCAGCGGTCACGACTATTTCCACAGAAGGGAATTCCTCCTGGGCCTCCTCATGATCCGACTCATGATAATCAGTGACCTGATTTGGAGTGTTCCTCTTCCTTTCCTCTGATGGAGAAAACTCCAACTTCTTATCAGCCAGC
The DNA here is from genome assembly GCA_016801955.1 of Conus betulinus. Classification (NCBI taxonomy): domain Eukaryota; kingdom Metazoa; phylum Mollusca; class Gastropoda; order Neogastropoda; family Conidae; genus Conus; species Conus betulinus. Next base: position 9,119 of record JADBJO010026176.1, on the reverse strand, counting down.
GGCTTCTGTTCCACTTCTAGAAATCCTACTGGTAACAGTAAGTACGATGCAAGGTGCGCAAAACGCCATCGCCCTTCTCCTTTCGAACAGTGTATACAGGTAGGCCATCTCTTTTAGACACCACTGTGTACACATCAGGCTCCCATCGGTCGTCGACCTTTGAGTGAATTTTTGCCCCAACTCTTCTCACTAAACATCTGTCACCTGGTTCTAGTTCTGCAGCGTGTGCTCTTGCGTCATAGCGTACTTTGTTCTTGTGAGCAGAATGTTCCATAGCAGCTTTTGCCAGATCATAAGCTGCAGCCATACTCCCTTTTAGTGATTTGATGTACTGTGTTGTACTGCACTTATGATTTCTTCCCAGATCTATCCCGAAAGCTAAATCCACAGGCAACCTGGGTTGGCGTCCAAAAAATAGGTGGTGGTACGGGCTGAAGCCTGTACTCTCATGTATCCGTGCATTGTATGCATGCACACACTTGTCGCAAGTATTTCCTCCAATCCTGCTTCTGAAAATCCTCGAGGCTTCTTAACATTCCAATCAAGGTTCTGTTCCAGCGCTCTACTGGATTTCCCGACGGATGGTATGGGGTTGTGCGACACTTATCTATCCCTGCCAGTTCACAAATGTCCTTCATGAGTTTGGACTCAAAATCTCTTCTTGATCTGTCAGTATTCGTGCAGGAAATCATACACAAGGAAGAAATTGTTCCAGAGTGCTCGGGCAACTTCTTTTGCTGTTTGGTTCTTTGTCAGAATTGCTTGGGAGAATTTTGTAAAATGGTCCATTACCACTAAAATATCTTGTTTCTGACCCCGGACTTCTATAGTCAGAAAATCCACTGACAACAGTTCCAGTGGATAGCTAGTCTCTATTGACTGCATTGGCGCTCTCTGTGCATGCGCTCCCTTTCTGATACAACGTTCACAGCGTTTTATTTTTCCTTTCTATGTCCCTAGCCATGAATGGCCAGAAAAATCGTTTCCTGGCCTGCCGCAGGGCATCATCGCAGTGTGTGTGGTACAGATCTTCATGTACTCCCTTCATAGCTTCTCTGCGGTGAGATGGTGGTACAACCAACTGGTGACTTATGGTGCCTTGATCTAAAGATTTCCTGTACAAAACCCTATCAATCATTTCTAGTCTGGCTTGTTCCCTAACAAATACTTTAAATTCTGGAGGACATGGGTTCATCTGACTACTGTCCAACTGTTTCCCTTCTTCTATGGTTCTAATTACCACACTCAGTGTACTGTCAGCCAACTGTAACTGTCTCCACTCTGCGTTTGAAATTGATCTCTTTGTAAATCCTGGGGGATCCAACACATCATCCTGAATTCGTGCTGGGTCTTTCAGCACCTGCTCAATGGCAGCATACCCCTCTTCATCATCATCAAGTACCTCTGTCTGTCTGCTGACGATGGTCTGTAGACATAGACCTTCCTCTGCTTCTAGCAAGGCACACAGAACTTCTTTATCCAGCGATACAGTTTCCATTTCTTCTTCAAATTTTGTGGCCTTATCCTGAAAAAATTTTGTCTGTTCCAAAACTCGCTGGTATTCTTCATCTTCTTCTGGGGGTGCCTGAGGGCGTCTGGACAGTCCATCCGCATCAGTGTGTAAAGCTCCCTTTTTATACCTCAGATCAAAATCAAATAACGAGAGTGAAGCCAACCAACGATGACTTGTGGCATCTAGCTGAGCGTTTTTCAAAATATAACATAAAGGATTATTATCAGTAACTACGGTGACCTTTGACCCTAACAAAATCTCTAAACTTTTTCACTCATTGCCCACTTCAAAGCTAGAAACTCCCGTTTGTGAGCAGGGTAGTTCTGCTCAGTCTTATTCAACCCCCGGCTTGCATATGAGATAACGCGGACCTTCCCTTCCTGCTTTTGATATAGGACAGCCCCTAATCCTGTTCCACTGGCATCACAGTGTAGGGTGAAATGGTGAGTTTTATCCGCTATGCCTAAGATGGGTTCTGTAGTCAGAGCTTGTATGACTGACTCAAAGGCATTCTGGTGTTCTTCACTCCACATGTGTGATATGTCAGAACCCAGGGTTAGGATAGCTTTCTTTCCGTTCTTCTTGGCAGTCCGGTTGGGAATGTAGCCCAGCGTCAATCATTCAGTGGTTTCACCATGGTGGCAAATTGTGGGATGAACCGCCGATAAAACCCTGCAAATCCTATGAAACTCTTTATGTCCTTTACCGTGCGAGGGACTGGCCATGTCGTCAATGCTTCTGTTTTCTCAGGGTCTGGGCGCACACCCTCTCCAGAAATGATAAAACCTAAATGCTTAATTTCGGTTGTGCCGAAAATGCATTTTTCTGGATCCAGCTTTAGCTGGAACTTCCGCAGCCTTTCCAGAGCCTGGATGGTTCGCTCCTCCAGTTCTTCCAGGGATCTCCCATGAATCAAAACATCATCCAAAAAGACAATGAGTTCGGCCAGATTCATGTCACAGAAGACTTTCTCCATTAGGCGCTGAAAACATGCTGGACTGTTTTTCAGACCCATGGGCATACGGAGCCAATGAAAAAGACCAAAAGGTGTTGTAAAGGCCGAAACTTGTTGGGCTCTTTCTGTCAGAGGCACCTGATAGTAGGCCTTGCTTAGATCTACAGATGTGAAATATTTGGCCCCGTTCAGTGTGAGAAAAAGATCTTCAATTTTCGGGATGGCGTAGCTATCTTTGACCATGTGGTTGTTAATTTTCCGATAGTCTACGCACATCCTCAGGGCTCCAGATTTTTTCCTAACAAGGACAATAGGACTGGCAAACTGTGAGGAAGAGGGAGCAATGATTTCAGCATCCAGCAACTCCTGGATGTGTTGTTTCGCCTCATCAAAATCTCTAGGTGGAATAGGCCTTGGCCGCTCCCGGATCACAGTCCCTGCCTCCAGTTCAATGTCATGTTTGACAGCGTCTGTTCCTCCTATGTCTAAGTCATGCTGAATGAATACATCCCTATACCCTTGAAGACGCTTTTGAAACTTTTCCTGCCAATCTGATGGTGTATCTGCCCCAAACCTAAATGTCATGGGATTCTGCTCAGGTGTAGGATCTGTCCGAGGCTCTGATGGTGAAGCTGATGCATGCAAGTTGACTTTTGCACGACTATCCCCAGAACAATCCTTACCCTCCCCACTAGCCACATCATTTAAAGAAGATAACACTTTGTCAATGGCATATTCAGCTGTAATGGTGTACACCTCCCCAATTACCTGATTCTTTTTCAACCTAATGTCCTGTGCAGATGTATTTTGGACATACAACCTCACCTGACCCAACTTGTTTGTCTGTTGTTTACCAGATATTATTTGTAAACCTGTGGGTAAAAGTGGTCTGTGTTGGTTCCTGAATGAGGACTGCTGTTTGTGTGGAAGGCACTGTTCCATGTATGACCCCTCTGACTTCTGCACATTCCCCTGCTAGAATCTGTACTTTAGTTCCCTTCACTTTCAGTGTGTACCCAAAAGACCACTAGCATGCTTTCCAGCTACATTTCTGTACACAAAGGCTGCCTCACAACGGATAGGTAAGGTAGTGAAAAAATTACCCTCCTGCCTTTTCACAGCGCTCTGCCAGTAGCCTGAAAGTGTTGGTGCCACTATCACCGGTACGCGTGTGCTGAACTTGGTATCAGGGCACACTAAAAGCAAAAGTGGTGACTGTCTCATCTGTACCTGCAACAATCTTAGGCAAAGACATGGGTACTTCAATAAAACCTAAATATGGAACTTTTTGACCACCCGCCCCCAAAATAGTCAGGCCTGTGTCTAGTTCTTGTAAAGGAAACCTAGACAATTCCCTACGGTAAAAGTCTTCTGCTATCACAGTCACCTGTGAACCACTATCTACAAGACAACAAGTCTGTTTTCCATCTACCAGTACTGGTGACTCACAACTGGGACCGACTAATGCTTCAAGTGCTTTTTCTGCTGTCATTGAACACTGATCAGCTGAGTTAGCAAATTCTAATTCAGCTAATACCACATCAGAGTCAATGACAACAGAGTGGCGACTGTTCCCGTTTTCAACTACCACCTTGACACTTTTTGCTTTCCCCGTGTCCAAGATCTCGGCAGACTTAACACTCAGGTGCTTGGGCAGTGTATCTGCGGTTCTACAGAGGACCTGGAGATCAGCAGTCGATGTCCTGCTACCTGTGATGGGGCCCCGCAGTTCCACTTCCTGTGCTGGAGGGATGGCAAGTTGGAAATTGCTCTTGAGCTTCACTGGCTTCAGCGTCAAGAGTCCCTGGTCTGCACAGTTCACTGCTGTCTGTACCTGCGCCTGGGTGTAAGTGTCCAGCACTGGGGGACGATATGATGGTGGGTCTACTGGCTGTCCCTTGCCAGCAGACCGTTGGGGTTTAACGCCTGCCTTCGTCTGGACTGCTGCATCCGACGCCTCGCCTCCTCCTGTTTCAGCGACTAGTGCCCGATTCGGTGGTTTTGGACAGTCCTTAGCAAAATGCTGCCCTACCACACCACACTTAAAGCAGTGTCCCTTTGGCCCTTTCTTCTGTGTGGGGCGTGACTGCACCCCAGCTGACCCAACCAATTCACCCGCCGCGAGTAACTTCTCTGCGACCCTCTGTGCCAGTAAGTCGAGGTCTCTATCCTCCCGAGCCTCTGCCGTATGTAGATTGCTTACGGCTGTGCGGGGATTCCTCATCTCCAGCTCCAGCTTGCGAACTACCCGTAGCAGTTCAGGTAGTGTCTGGGTGGTCTCTCCCGGGAGGCCGAACCTACTGCGAAGCTCTGAGCTTAGCGACGAGTTTGTCTGGTTGAGGCCCTTCACAAGGACGCTGAACACTTTTTGGCTCATCTCAGCATCACTAAACTTCGTATATTTGTTAATACTAAGTATGTGCTCCCAGAGCCTCATTAAATAGTCTGATGGCTTCTCAGTCTTTGCCATCTGTGTCTGGCAGAAGTCCTGGTACAGATCATCCGCATTCTTTACTACCCCAAACAGCGGTCTGAGGGTAGCCAGAACCTCCTCACCAGTCAGACAGTTCTTGCCATCTGGTAGGGCAGTCCTTTTAAGCTTTTTTTAGCTGCCCTTTATTCGCTGTGGCATCAGTGATCGACTTGTCCTGCAGGAGCTGTTCTGTCTGCTCCTCCCACTCAGGAAAGGACACCTCATTCCCGGTGGGCCTTGGCCCCGTGAAATTCGGAGTCGTGGTGGTGCTGGTGGGGCCACCACCTTCACATCCATGGGTCGCTGCTGCTCCTGGGTGAGTCTGGACAGGGCTGCCGTCATCTCCATCAGATTTCGTTTGCAGTTCTTCGACACTCATACCTGCGTATGGGTTTGGTGTCGACCCAGCATTGCCACGGCTCTGGTCTGCTGATGGACTCCCGACCGTGCCGAACTCTGGAACTTCTGCTGCGGCATCCTCCCCATTGGCAGCCATGGTTTAATGACTGATTGCCCTGGTTCTGCCTAGTAATCTTAACTGGCTCTCAACTCCCAACTGGCTAATAACACCCTTATCCTTATCCCTAGAATATTTCTGAAATTTTAATTTATCTATTCTTTACTTATTTTCTTTTCTTTTATTTTATTCTATTTTTTTAAATCCTCTTAACAAACACTAGCCCCACATTGGGCGCCACTTTATGTAACCCGTGTCCTTTGGTTACAATTTTGGGTGAGGTGCGTGCTTGTTAAGTATCTTTGTTTCTAACTACTCAACCAAATTTCCACTATACAGACTGGAGTCCACAAACAGAGTAAAACAAAACAAAGCGTTTATTTGAATAATAGGAACTAACTAAGCCAGAATAATAAAGGAGAACAAAAAGAAACAAAACTTTCCCAGATCAGCCCAAAATATTTCCTTTCCAACAGTATGGCCTATCCATACCCAACCACATGGAAATAAAAAAAACACAGCTGAGATCCAGAGAAGTTTTTAGAGTTTTACAGAATTTTAGAGTGATTTTAGAAGTTTTTAATCTTTATGAGTCTTAAAGAGCCTTTTGGAGTTAAATAAGAACCACAGTAATAACCACCAGAACAAAACCAAGGGTCTCAAGCCAAAAGAAAAAATCGTCTGAAAAAAAACACAAAACATAGTGATTTTCTGTCTGATCTCTCCACAATTTCTTCAAATAAATCAATGGCTACACATCATCCTGAAAGGACAACTATGGCTGAAAAGAAAAGTTCAACTACAAACCATAAGATCTTAAACGTATTAAAAATACACTTGCAAATCAACAGGCACATGTTACAAAAAAAAATGAAAACAATGTGAAAATAAATATGCTAATAAATTGACTTCCCCTATTCCTCTGCTTTTACAGTAGGGAAACCAGTCAATGAGTCGCATGTCACCATGCCACATGGAAATTTTCCCTTTGTCCTGGCCACATGTTCCACAACCCTGCCATTTTGCCAAACCGCATGGTCATGAATTGCTTTGTCATCCTGTGCTATCTTTTGTCTGTACAAGATTTTGCCCATGAGGAAAATCAAACAAAGTATACACCGAATGCTACTGAGCATTTCCTGCTCAATACCTATTATTGACACTCTGTCACATCTCCATGTCACAGTGTACCAAACAATTTTGATACGAGGTGTGTTTCCCCACAACACCTCATATCACCCCATTTTGGTCGCTCCTGCGCCCTTCCAATATTAATTTCCCAAAGGTCATAATTTCCAAACAGATATCTCACTTCTCCATTTTACTCCTCTGTTATTTACCAGCACATTTATATTGTTTTCCACAAGAATTATACAAAACAATGAATACAAACCCATCATATCTTTGAGAGCATCTTGCCCAAATTCAGAATCAAATCAAATATACATGGATAAAGTCAGCACAAGTCTTACCAACAACACACAATAAAAAAAAATCACATTCTGAGTAAACCATATTTCAGAAACATCAAACCAAAATCCTTTCCAAACCATTTGCCTCTGCTATAAACTATTTCATACAAGTGTCCACAGGTGAAAGGTAGTTGCATGAAGGTTTGCCACATTCTAGTCACAAGGGCCTATCAGTCTTTGTTCAGTCTACCTAGAAACATGTGGCCAACCATGTGGCCCAAAACCAGGTGCAAATTTCATTTCTTTTCCAACTCTTTTCTTCTTTGAGAAACTAGCTGTTTAGGACTGATAATTTAGTTACTTATTTCTCTTTTCGTTTTTTTTTTCTTTCTCTATACCATACTGAGACCTGCAATTTAAACACAAGTGTAGAAAATTCAGTTCCAAACAAGACAGTCACCCACCTCTGCTGGTAGTGGCAGAGAGCAGCCCAAGAGCCCTCTCAGCTTGTCCTGGTTGTAGCTGGGCTCTGTGTCTAAGTAAAAGGTTGGCTAGATGTGGTAGCTCGTTTTTATAATGGTAGAGCCACATGGTCACCCAAACAGGAAGTCACATGGGCACCTACCCGGGAGATAATCATTTTCTTTGTTCTCATTAGAGATTACTACTTCAAAACATTCCTTTCCATTTAAATGAGTACTCCTTAATTTATACCACTAATAAAGACTTCCTAGAACGTTATAATAAGAGAAATCCCTGATACAATTTATTTATTATTTTTTTGTTTGTTTGTTTTGTTTATTTTCTGCGGGACTACTTCCTGTTTAGTAAAAATTTGCCTCCGAAACTATACGCATAGCATCTGTGCCATTTTCGACTTATAGACTCCATAACCAATCCCACCTCCCCCAACATTCACACACAGAAACACACTCACACCCCAGAATATACCCCCCAACACATACACACACACACATGCATGCACACACAAATAGAGTGGGGGGGGGGGGGTACCAGTTTTCAGTAACATGTCGCAGGTTCAATTGTCATGGACATTTCAAACGAATTCATCTTGCCTATGTGTAGCTCTTGTAAATATCAAATGGTTTGTAAAAGTAAGACAATAATATTTATAAAGCAAATCACACCTAGAGTACAATTTTAAAGTTGGCTGACCACATACATGCCTGCTCCCGAAAGGTGGAGCAGAGTAGGAAGAGGGGAAAGGGAAGAGGGTAAAAGCATGTAGGTAGGGGAAGGTCTGGAGGCAGGAACATAATTATCAAAAATTGGGGGTGGGGGGGTGTTTAGGGGAAATTGTGTGTGTGTGCAATCGTGTGCGCACAAGCCTGTGTGTAAGGGAAGGATTAGTGAGGTGTAATCTCCCGTAACACAATACAAAGTGGGGGGGGGAGGTTGTAAGGATGATGGAAGGTGGGGAGGGGGTGCATTAAGAGGGTGACCAGCAAGAGTTGTCACCAACAGGTGTGTGCATAAAGGAATCATATAGGAGCTGGTAGGGAGGAAGGAGGTCATATATATATAAAAAACGCTCTAGACTGTTCCATATCTTTTGATCTCCCTTGCATCGTTGAATGGATCCTCAAGCATTGTAGCCTCAAAGACTGTCCCCTACACTTTATACTGTTTGAATAATGTTTTTTATTTTCTCAGCAACGTTTTTTTACTCCACACTTTTGTTTCATGTTTGTTGCAACTGCACAAAGTGTCGCAGGCAACACTTTGTGCAAAAAGTGTGACACTGTGCTGAGAAGACTTACACAAAGTGTAACATGCGACAGATTGTGCCGGGAAAGCCCCTTATTGTGCTAGGGACATAATGTGCACGACCCACAAATTTTGTCACCCATGAGATACATGTGGTTGCTATTAAAATTTTCTCCAGTTACAAGTAACATACATCCCCCTCTTCCCACACACACACACTCTCTTCCTCTGTCCTTATGCTATGAATGTGTTCAACTGTAAAGATCCAGAGTCCCTGGTGAGCCATGCAAAAAACATAGGTCACTGGGAACTCTAGCGCTTTAAGAGTGGCATCAGTGTACCAGATACTTCTCACACAGGTTCTGCAATTGTGTTAATTGCAGTACCTGTAGTACCAGATTGTGTTAATTGCAGTACCTGTAGTACCAGATTGTGTTAATTGTGTTAATTGCAGTACCTGTAGTACCAGATTGTGTTAATTGTGTTAATTGCAGTACCTGTTGTTTCATTAACCCATACTCGCACTTGTATACAATACATGTATTATACAGATTTCACAAAAGGTTAAGGACCAGTCAGAA
>JADBJO010026175.1:0-22814 GCA_016801955.1 Conus betulinus | reverse complement strand
GATTCATCAGCAAAAAAAACAAACAAAAAAAGGGGTTGATGACGCCTTTTTCTCTTGTTCACGTCCAGTCTCGGTACGGTTTTGTTATTTTCTTCGGCTTCTTGTTTTCCCGTAGGCGCATAGGATCGGGATTACTTGTCCCGGCTGGTCCTGGAGGCTAAAGGGGGGGGGGAAGGGGAGAGCAGGAGAGAAGTTCGAAAGTGGGCGAGGGAAGGGGGAATATGGGAAAAAAGACCACTGCCCTTACTCACCCCGACCGGGGCACCAACCCATATATCCCTCTTCCCGCAGCACGACGATTATGGCCAGGCTCGCTAACCTAAACGCACTGCGATGAGGAGAGGTCATCAAGTCGGCTTGATCGGACATCTTAGACCGGACTGACCGAGGCGAAAGGTCTGGACTTTGACATACTTGATGAGTAGGCCCCACAGGCCTACTGAAACGATTCATCATCGTTAAACTGTACTAAACTGACAGGAGGACTGAGAGAGATGTGGGTGTTAACGAAAGCAAGGCCGGAAAGATAAAAAAAAGCACACGCGCGCGCACAGCACCTAAACGCACCGCACGAACGCCACGCACGCGCACCACATTATTTGATTCAACGTGAAGGGAGATGGAAAGGTTATCGACCCAAAACATGCCTTTTTCAGACGTGACAACACAACAAGACATTAAAATCGTATACACCGCAGTACTCGCCAGGTCTCAGTCAGCTATGAAAAAAAAAAGTGGGTCACACACACACACACACACACACACAACACACACCACAACACCACACATAAAACACATACAGAAAGGTACACAAAACTATAAACAGTCCCACAATCCTTTGCTCCCCAACCCTTCCCCCCAAAACCTCCAGTCAATATCCGGTTTTTTTCTCTGATCTGTGTTTCTTGTTTGTTTTTTTTTTTGGGTTTTTTTTTGGTAATATACAATAGACATACACAAGACAATTTCTCCATTAACCGTCAACGCGAACAGGTTGTCCACTCCACTTTTTGACGTAGACTTCTTACGATCCGTCGTCCTTTAAAAAGAACAGGCGCTCGAATATTGGAACACATTTCTTTTTTTACATTGCTTGTTTTGTCTTTTCAGTTCAGTTGTGGTGTGTGTGTGTGGTGTGTGTTGTGTGTGTGTGGTGTGTGGATATAAAAGATGTAGACGGGGTAGGTAGGTAGATAGATGGTAGATAGATGGATGGAATGAATAGATAGATCGATAGATTGAGTGATGGAGAAAGACAGAGTGTGATAGCTGATAGACAGATAGACAGGCAGATAGGTTGATAGACAGTGAATGGACGGACGGACGGAACGGATGGATGGATAGATAGATAGATAGCCCAGATATATAGATAAAACAGACAGGACAGATTGATAGGTAGCTTGACAAATAGATATAGACAGGTAGATAGAAGGATGACAGGGACAGACATATAGATAAAATAGACAGATAGATAGATAGGCAGATAGATAGAGAGATACAAATATAGATAGACCAGATAGATAGACACACGGACAGACCGATAGATAGGACAGATAGACTGACAGACAGACAGACAGACAGATTTATCGACAGGTGGATCAAACAGATAGATAGATAGACAGATAGATAGGCAGGCAGGCAGGCAGGGCAGATAAATGAATAGAGAGATAGATAGACATACAGATAGACCAGACAGGACAGATAGATGGATAGAAAGGATAGAAGGATAAAATTGATTGACAGATAGACAGACAGACAGATAGACAGACCGATAGATAGACAGACCGATAGATAGATCAGATCAGACAGGACAGAGATAAATAGACAAGCAACAGGGAGATAGACAAAACAGATAGATAGGCAGGGAGACAGATAGAAGACAGACAGAGAGATTAAACGGACCAGGTTGACAGATGATAGATAAAATAGACAAATAGATAGATAGACACCAGACAGAGAGATAGACAGGCAGATAGATAGATAGATAGACACACAGGTAGGGCAGGTAGACGGACAATATTAAATATACAGACAGATAGATAAATAGAGATAAATAGACAGATAAGTAGACAGATAGACATAAATAGACAGACACCAGACAGGACAGATAGACAGACAGATAGGCAGGCACGTAGACGGACAGATAAATAGACATATATATATATACAGGGATAATGATAGAAAATAGGACAGATAGATAAATAGTCAGAGAGGGCACAGCGAGAGGAGAGGAGAGGAGAGGGAGAGAGATGAGAGAGGAGAGGCGGTGGGAGAGAGAGAGAGAGAGATGGGAGAGAGGACTGAGAACGAGAGGAAGAGAGATTGAGAGAGGATTTTTTTTTTAGAGAAGATAGACAAATCGATCGATCGACACAGACAGACAGATAGACAGACAGGCAGGCAGACAGAGAGATGGATAGCGGTGGATAGATAGAAAGCAGACAGACAGAAGGATAGACAGACAGACAGATAGATACAGATAAATAGAGACAGACATAAATAAAAAGACAGATCAGGACATTCGACATATAGTTTAAATAGACAGAGAGAGGTACATACAGATACGTAGACAGACAGACAGATAAATAAGACAGACAGACAGATAGACAGAACAGATCGATACACAGATAAATTCCTCTCTCCTCTCCACTCTCCACACACAACACACACACACACACACACACCACACACACGCACACCTATGTATAGGTATGTAATGTATGTCTATGTACTATATACTATATTATAATATACATACATACATATCCATACATACATAGATATAATTTGTACATGTATAGATAGATAGATAGATAGGTGGATTATAGATATATCCATATATACATAGTTCTATCTCTTTATAATCTATCTTTTCTCTATATCTGTCTACAGCGTGTATATCCTATCCACCTATCCATCTATCTACCTCTGTGTGCAGGAAAAGGAGTGCGGGTTGGACAAGTTTCGTGTCTCGCAGCCTGACTGGAGACGATGAAGGGGCAAGGAGGTGAAGCGGCTGCTGGGCCAGTTCATGAAGCTTGACCACAGCCTGGCCGCCCCGGGCCACAAGCACCTGACCGCCCTGCAGGCCAAGCTGCACTACCATGGAAGATGGGTCAGCCAGCTCAAGACCTTCGGCTCCAGGGTTCATTCATTGGTCACCCTGCTGGTGAGTAGAATAAAGGGGAGAGAGAGAGAGAGGAGGGGGTGAGAGGGGGGTGGAGAGGAGAGACGTGAGGGGGGAGAGGGAGGGGTGGAGAGGGGAAAGAGAGAGTGAGGGTGGGAGGAGGGAGAAGGGGGAGGGAGGAGAGAAGAGGCGAGAGAGGGGGAGGGGAGAGGGTGGGGAGGATGGGGGGGAGAGAGAGGAGAGAGGGGAGGGGGAGGAGAGGGAGGGGGGAGAGGGGGAGAGAGAAAGATGGGGGAGATAGGGAGGGACCGACAGGGAGACAGAGGGAGGAGAGGGAGAGGTAGGAGAGAGAGGAGAGGGAGGAGAGGGAAAGGGGGGGGGGGAGAGGGGGGGGGGGGGGGAAGGAGGGAGGGGAAAGAAAGAGATAGAGGGTACTAGGGTATGACGATAATGGTAATGATGATGATGATGATAATAATGACGGTGGCGAGGAGGAAGGGTGGTGGGTGGTGGTGGGTTTGACGACGACGACCGATGATGATGGCGAGATGATAACGAGGGAAACGATAAGGCTGCTGCTGCTGCTGCTGTGCTGATGATGAAGATGGACGATGACGGGGACGACAAACATGATGATGATGATGATGATGATGACTGTAATGATGATGATTGTAATGATGATGGTGATGATGATGACGACGAGGACAATGACGACGGGAGGGAAAGGGACGGGGTTGAAGAACTTGGAGTTATGGGTTATGGGTGATGGGATGATGATGATGATGATGATGATGAGGATGATGATGATAAGGACGACAGAGAAGATGACGCTGTTAGGGATTGGCAAAAAAAAAAAAAAAAAAAAAAAAAAAAAAAGCAACAACCACGATACCACGTTGGTCTGTTGTGAGAAAATGGAGCTGTGAACTTAGAACCTTCAGGTGTACAACTCCATTGGTCTCTAGAGCTCCGTCTGTCTCACTGTCTGTCTGTAGCCTTTCCTCCGTTTCTCTCTCTCTCCTCTCTCTCTCTCTCTCTCTCTCTCTATCTCGCTCTCTCTCTCTCCCTACTGACTCGTTCACATTCTTGACTGGATATGGCATCTGTTTTATCTGTTGGTTTTGTGTGTGTGTGTGTGTGTGTGTGTGTGGAGTGTGTGTTCTGTGTGTCTGTGTTGTGTGCTTGTTAGGTTTGTTGTGTTTTCCCCCCCTGTGGTAGGGACATTTGGGTATTTAGAGGCCGGTACCCTTGTTCCCTCCCCCCTTTCCCCCCACTACCCTTTCTTCGCATGAATTATACACCTTTGTCAAATTGGCATGTTTGTCCAGGGGATCCCGTTGGACTGTACCGGGTTTGCTAACCTGTTGCTAAGGTGACACTGAATACCCTGACAAGTATCCTTTGTCGACCCAGAAGATCTGATGAGTTTAGCACGATAAACCTGGCCAGAGGCGTTTTTCTTTCTTTCCCCGGGCTGCGGAGCATGGTGGCGATGCGTCCTAAAAGGGAGGGGGAAGAGGGAGGGTATTAGCAGTCAGAACGGAAGGGTGGTAGTGGGACGTGTCGCAGCTGTATGTTGTGCAGAAGGCGTCCTAAGGAACTCTCAGCCGCTTTAGTTCGATGTCTCCGGACCAGCGAAGCACGAGAATCAGACAAAGTAATGAAAGGAGGAAATTTGAAGAAAAGGACGGGTGATAAAGCCACCTGCTGCCCTGGTGGCATGCGAAGCGCTAAAACCAGTCTTCATTGGCTCTGTTGCATCCCATATCTCTTAGCATTCTGTCACCCCAAATGCAGAGTCATTTTTATACGTTCCGGTCAAGTGCTTTGCACCTTCACTTCTCGGTGGTGCTCCTCCGCCTTAACCCCAAAGCCACCACACAATCCCACCCATGCCAACCAACGTCCTCCTCCTCCACTCCTGCGCTGCCTTTCTCTCTTGTCTGTCTGTCTTTCTTTATTACAGTATAACCGCGTCTTCTTGTTTGTAACGCGGGCTGGGGGTGTTGCCATGTGTCGTGGTCGTTGTTGTTGTTTGTTTGTTGTTGTTTGCTTGTGTGCGTGGGTTTTTAGATAACCCTGCGACACCATGATTCCTTTTTTGGTTGTTTAAGGTTGTTTTAAGCCCAGAATCAGCAGTCATCATCTGAACTCCACTCATGCTATTTGAGCTCTTCTCTAGTATGTCTTGTCAGTGCTGGATCCTCTTCTCAGCTTTCTGTCTGTCGGTCGTTGCTCTGTATCTAGCTCAGCCTGGCTGCTCATCGCCCCCGGTCCCTCTCTCTCTGCTTCTGCTCTCTGCCGGTATGTTGCCCTGCGCCCTCTCCCGGAGTGTCTGTCTCTTGTTCTGTGATCTTGTGTGTATGTCTGTCTCTGCTCTTGAGTTCACTCGATGTCGTAGTAGCGGAATATACAACCAACGTAAACTTGGATGCTGTTTCTCGGAGAGAATAGGGGTACCCAAAAAAACAACGTACTAGTTCATAAAATCTGGGAGATACTGGAGGTCATGAATATAAATTTGCAGACGAGCTGGCTGAAGCTGTACAAAACATCTCGTTGGAGTGGAAGGGACATCACGTGATCGTAAAGAGCAGGAAAAGTACCAATTTTAAGTGACTAAAGGGATGCAGCTTTCAGTTCAAGCTTTCTGGTTCCGGTTTGGAGTTGACGAGCTAGTAGGAAAGAAAATTAATGTGATAGAAAGAGTACACGCCTGGCTGGATTCCAAACATTGTAGGTAAGAGTCGGATATTTGGATGATAGGGGGCGGCGAAAACTATCGTTTCTGTGTGAGTTGTTTTTCCCTTGTTCTATCTCAGTCTCCCTGGTTTCTGCACTTTTCTTTCTCTGGTGATAGCCTGTGGCACGCCCACGCTTAATCTCTTCGTACGGCTGCCCCGACGTGCTGTTCCGTCCTTGAATATCACTGTAGCGTTGATAGACCCTGACGTGCAGCTCTGCTCTCGGGCGTTTAGATCACGTGTTCGTAATCATGTCTGTTTAGATAATATGCGTCGGCCTGTATGACAGTTTAAAAGAAGAAGCACGACAGGTCGTCGCAAATGCAGCTTGCAGCTTATCGTGCACATTATGGAGGCCCGGGGGGGGGTATGATGTGATGTGGGGGTTGGGCGCGAGGGGGGGGGGGGGGGGGGGGGGGGGGGGGGGGGGGGGATAGGGGGGGTTGGGGGGGGAGGAGGACGGGGTGTGGGGGGGGGAGGAGGGGGAGGAGGGGGCGCGACGGGGCCCCGAAAAATGGTTTCTTTACTATTTTTTATATTTTTTTATTTGTGATACAGACAAGGTTTATCCCTCTTGTATGGCTATGTACTAACGCCAAGCTAGTGAAAGGCGATTTTATCATTAGTCTGCCGTAAACCTCCCATGTATGAAGGATGTGTGACTGTTGTATCTAGTGTAAGATGCCGGCATCATTTGGGCTATTGTATAGCCGGTTTCACGTTTTCCTCTTATGCAATAGCTATGTAACGCTGAGGTTGCTGAAATACGCACTCGGCCCAACCTCAGCCCATTCGATATACTTCCTCTCGTTGTGTGTGTCCACATGCCGTCAAGCAGAGTCTTTGTGCTCGTCCCAGACGGCGTGGATAAGCCGGCCTGATACCTGTTCTTAGCACCCTCTATGACTGTCCAGTCAGATCTATTTCGTGGTCACTGAACAAGCGCAACAGAACGGTAGTCACCGTAACCCCATACACCCGACACACGACAGCGATACGATTAAGAGAGAAAGATGACATACAATACCCTCGCTGTCGCTGAGACAGATTTTTCTGGAGTTCAATCAAATCTTATTGTTCCTGTGCCAGTGTGGACTACGGAGCAAAAGTATGAGAGCGTTCACTGAATGAAGAACCGCACGACTTCGCGGGGTTGTCTGGGCATTAGATGTACATTTTTTTTTTCACGCCGCCAACCAATCACCACCCCCCACCACTCCCACCCCACTCCCCCCACAACCCACACTGAGAACAGCAGCTCGCACGTACACAAGTCCAACCCACACACACACCACTCCGACCCACCCCCGCCCCACCCATCCGTAACTATGTGAATATAATAAAAATAAAACGCAAATGATATATAGTAGTCGTGAGCTTTATTCTTTTCGTGTGACGGGCATAAGTCGATGACCTTTACTCCCTTACCCCACTAACCCCCAATATAACTACACCACCCCCACCCTCAAACCCAACAAATAGATTAACACACAACTAGTCAATAACTCAAAAACAAAGTCTCAAAAACCACATACTCTCACGATTAATAATCACTTATTAACCATCCTTCCCTTATCATATCTTACATTTCGTCTATTTTCACTTACCTACCCCTTCTCTTTTATCGTGTCTTCTCCCCCCCCCTCCCTTTTTTCTTGCCCTTTCTCCTTCTACTCTTTGGGTTGGTTGGTGGGGGGTGTTGGTTTGGGTCCACCAGGGGGTGTGCTCTTTCTCCTCTCTCTTCTCCTCTATTATCTCTCTCCGCGCGCGCCGTGGCGTTACTAGTCGACTTGTCTGCACACATTCGCACTTTGTCGACAATCGCTTTTAGACTGTTGCATGCTCGCGAAACAAATTCAAGAAAAAACACAATAACATTCGAAACAAAATTACAAAGCAGACAACAAAATTAACAATTATGCAAAAAAAAAAGAACATATATTGGTGGAAAGTGGACGTAGATAGTGGATAGGGATTTTCTATTGACGGAAGGAGTAATTATCAACTGGCACGTGAATCCCTCACTTTTCTAATCCCCCCCGTACACCCCCTGCGAGGGTGTTCTCTAGAACAGTAAGCAGGGATTTAAGTAATTTTTCCTTTTAGCCTTGGCACATTTTTCTCTATTTCGATCATTATGTATTTGTATTTTTCTTTCCTGTGTGTTGTGTATTATGTGATTTTTTCATAATCTTTCCCGTTTACTTTGTACAGAAATCCAACCACATAATCTTCCCATATCTTTTTCCAATTCATTGTTTTTTTATATTGGGTCTATGCACTTCACCTGCTGGATACTCGGGACCTATAGCAAGTGACAGGATCCAGGTTCAAATCACGCATCCAGATAACCGAAAGCTCCCACCTTCGGTCTTTCACAATTCTCGAACCCATAAGAAGAACATACCCACCCCCCCCAAGAGAAACAATATAATCTGTTAAGAAATAGGCCGCCCGTGTGCACGTAACCTTGGTCCCCTTAATCGAGTCGCGGGTACGCCCCCCCCCGCCCCCGTTTCTCCGTCCTGCTTCCGAGGTCGTGGGTTGAATCACCACAGAATGCGTATCGTGACGGCTTTTTCCCTTGCCCCGATCCACCTGGCATTCCACTACAACAATGAGTTGCACGTTGTTCTGCTGTGATCCCTCCTTCAGTTGGGATGACTGTGGATCACACAGTCATTGACACTTTTTTCAC
This sequence comes from Conus betulinus, assembly GCA_016801955.1. Classification (NCBI taxonomy): domain Eukaryota; kingdom Metazoa; phylum Mollusca; class Gastropoda; order Neogastropoda; family Conidae; genus Conus; species Conus betulinus. The sequence continues at coordinate 14,245 of JADBJO010026175.1, read as the reverse complement.
ATTCACCCCTATTCTAAATCGGTCCATGGTTTATGAGAGTGTTGCTCCACATATTCTTGTTGCCCTTGACATCAACATGCAGGTACTGTATCTCTGGGCTGGTTGACGCCGTTATCCCTGCGATATATTAAATTCTGCTTACATAGGCTAAGCCGTTATGAGCTTAACTAGCCCCGTCATGTAGTCTCAGGACCGAAATGGAAATCAGTTGCGCTCATCATACTAATCATCATCATTCTCATAGTCGCTATTCAGCATAAAAAAAAAAAGGTCTCAAATTCTGTGGCCCTTCATGCCCTGCTCTCATGGTGACCTCAGTTTCGATGTCCCTCTCCACAGTCTGTGGCCTTGGTTTGGTTCCGTCGGGGTTCACCGGTATCGGCGAGTCCATGGGGGCTGTCGTTGGACGGACGTGGTGGGGCCCTCCGGAGGGAGAGTCACTCACGCCGGTTCGCGCTACGTCTAAGCTAAGCAATTGTTGTCGTCAGTAAGGGGCATAGTAGGTGGTGTCCGCGTATGCTAGATCAGAACAGGCACACCTTGAACACCCACTGAAGTGACTCGGCAGCAGTGCAGTGTTCCTCTCCGGTGGGTTGGCCTCTTGACGATTGACATTTGACTGCTCCCTGTGGATTGTTGGTGCCGGGTGCTGCGGCGGGGCCGACCGGGCTGTGGCTGTGGACAGGGTGTCGGAATGGCCGGCGTGGGTGCACTGCCTCTGAGGTGGCGCAGAGGTTGGGACAGCAAAAAAAAAAAATAAAATAAAAAAAACGTACGAACACACACATCCCGTCAGTCAAGCGGAAGATGAAAAACCAGACGGTCTGACCGGACGGGAATCGATCGACTGCTTTCAGCTGACGCAGCTGGCCCGACTTCGAGCAGCTGGAGCAGGTGAAGGTCACCAAGGACGGCGACAACATGCAGCGCGTGGACCTCCGCCTGAAGCCCCCCTCCCCTCCTCCTCTTCCTCCTCCAGCCCCCCTTCCTCGCAGACCCTGCTTCCTCCCCGGGGGGGGAGGGGGAGGAGGAGGCAGGGGAGGCGGGGAGGAGAGGGTGATCAGCTTGGGACTCCTGTGGGAGGACGCCCACAACCTGGTGGCTCTGGTGGCCGGCTACTTCCGGCTCTTCGTGGACCCCGAGCGCCGACTGTGTGGAGAGGACCCTGGGCAAGAACACCACCGACCCCGATGGTGAGTTGGGAAGGGGGAGAAAGGGGGGGGTGGGGGGGGGGGTGGGGAGTTGAGTGAGGGAGAGAGAGAGAGGAAGAAGAGAGAGAGAGGGCGAGGGAGAGAGAGGGAGGGAAAGAGAGGAGAGAGGGAGGGAGAGACAGACAGACAGACGGATAGAGAGACAGAGATAGAGACGGGATACATGGAGGACAGGGAGAGAGAGTGTGAGAGAGAGGAGAGGGAGAGAGTGAGAGGGGGAGGGAGAGAGAGAGGGGGGGGAGAGGGAAGGGAGACAAGAAAGACAGACAGAACGGATAGAGAGACAAACAGAGAGACGGATACCATGGACGGACTGAGAGAGAGTGTGTGCATGTGTGCGTAATGTGTGTGTGTGTGTGCGCATGCGCGCGCGTGCTAGAGAGAGAGAGAGAGAGGAGAGAGAGAGAGGAGAGAGGAGAGGGAGAGAGACGAGAAGAGAGAGGAGAGAGAGTGAAGAGAGAGAGGAGAGAGAGAGAGAAGGATGGACATAAGGGGGTCAATGCATGAGAGAGGAAGGATGGACATAAGGGGGTTAATGCATGTGTGTGTGTGTGAGAGAGATAGAGATTAGGCTAGAGAGAGAGAGAGAGAGAGAGAGAGAGAGAGAGAACTCGAAGTTTGAAAGAGAATCACTCGGTGGCGTCTCCGTCTGAGAGTGTCCTCTCCTCTCTGGCCCTTCATCCCGCAGTGCCCAAGCTACGAGAGCGTGCACCGGGTGCAGCCCAGCCTATGGTCCTACCAGCGCCGACCTGGTGTCCGAGGTGGTGGTGGTGGGCGGTGGTGGAGGTGGAGGTGGTCGTGGTCCTGGGAGCGCTGTGTTCGGAACAACCAGCGCCTGGGGACCTGTCCCAGGGACCCCCCCGTTCTAACCGCATAGCGAAGCAGTACCTGGATCGGGTCAAGAAGGACCTGGGGTTGGAGGTGGGGGAGTGATGATGATGACGCGGGGGTGGAGGAGGCAGGAAGGGAGGGAGGGAGGGCAGGGTGGGTGGATGGACTAGTGGTTTGAGTGAGTGGCTTGTGTCGACGGAAGTGATGGATGGGCACACGCATACATAATATCATATGCATGCACGCACACGTGCCAACAGCACGGAAGCGCACATACACACACGAACACACACGCATACACACACACGCACGCACACACGCACGCACACACACATACACACACACACACAAACACACACACACACACACAACCACACACACACACACACACACACACACACACACGCACGCACGCACACACACACACACACACACACCACACACACACACACACACACACGTCGCCTGAAACAGCTCATAACTGAAAGATGTGACACTAAAAACCACCACGGACACGCCCTTCAGTTGTCCTTTCCATATAAATATCATTTCATGCGCGGTCATGATTGCCCCTGTGGCTTATGTTATTTCCGTGGATACAACAAACACTTTATCCGGTGTGTTTGTGCGCGCGTGCGAGCACGCGCACATCTGTGTGTGTGTGTGTGTGTGTGTGTGTGTGGTGTGTGTGTGTGTGTGTGTGTGTGAAGAGAGAGAGAGAGATTCTTCTGTATTTCCAGTATTTTACAACGCAGATACTCGACTCCAGACTCGGTAGATCTAATTATTACTTTTAAAAAAATGACAGGAGCCTTGAAGATCTGCAGTTGTCACGTATCTACTTCAAAACGGTCACTTTCTTTTTTTTTATAATTTTTTTTATTTATTTATTTTTTTTTTTTTTGGGGGGGGGGGGGGGGGGGGGGGGGTTTTGTCACGGTTTCAGTTACAAACGATTTTAAATCTATGTTAGATTTCTCGAATCTTAGAACATCACGGGTTTTTAAGAAGTTTTATCTTGAATAACTTGCAAAATATGGTTCATTTAAAAGCCATGCATAAGAATCTTGGTGTATCCGTATCACAGTTGTTTTTTTACCTTGCCTGTATGTCCAGTCATTCTCCACTGTCCCTCCGTGGACTCAACAGCGGCCACACGCCACAGTTAGGAATATGCACTTGTTCACAATGTAATCCATGTAAGTGTTTAGAGGTATAACAAATTTTTGAGAGAAAAAAAAATGATATGAAGCTGATAATAGGTCAGATGAACAAACCTACAAAAAACGGATTCGAATGAACAAAACGGGATTCGAATGATAAATGAATAAGTTGGTTATGGAATGAACTGGATATGTATATAAATGAAATTAAGGAATACGGAAAACATCTGATTGCTTCAGTTTATTCTTTCAAAAGAATTGTGCATTACGGATCGAAACAGTAGCTTATGTATATTTGTTTTTTTTGTTTGTTTGTTTTTTTTATGCTGATCGATGAGAATGAGGATGATAAAGATGATGCTACGGATTTCCATTTTGGTCTGAGACTACATGACAGGGCTGTACTCTACGCTTCCTTTCATAATATATCCCAGCGTCAAAAGGCTAGGCCCGAGAGATACAGGCACCTGCAGTGTTGGTCAGGAAAATTTGAGCAACCACTCTCAGAAAACATCCATTAAGTGGAATGACGTGAAACTCGACTGTGTGGTGGTCCCAGTCTTCCAACTGAGCCCGTAGCAAACTCAACTCTGGGTAGGAGCCGGTCGGGGCAGAAAAAAACCCACATGACTCTGATGGGATTCGAAACCCCACGACCTCCCAGCCGGGAGAGTCCGCGACGCTAACCACACTTCGCCACGGCGGCTGGTATATATTTGGGTTATTTGTTTGAGGCATATTCCCCGCCGAATGAGAGATCCATTCATTTCCTTTGATTATTTACATTGCTGATGCATAATGCCGGAAGGAAACAGACCACAAATACAGGCTCACACCGTATACTCTTAACAGATCTGCATAGCTGTATGTTCACAGCGCAAGAACAGCATTAGCTTGGGTAAGCTGTGAGAAATAGAACTTGTGGTAAAATACCCGGGTAAGTCTGTTTGACCTTGTATTTACTTCTAGCGTTTTGGTCTTTGAAACATGTTCACTACGTCATAGTCTGCTCCTCTGACCCGTCCCGACCAGGGGGGCCAAGGGGAATAACACTTGTCGCTTAAGATATTCTGACCTGTTGACCCTCACCCACCGTTTCCTGTGGGCAGCAGAGCTCAGCACCGATGACCAAGCCACGCGCAGACCGCCCGACGCAGGTCACCACCATGCCCCGCGACCCGTCCTCCCACGAGGTCGGCGGCCAGGTCAGGGTCAACGGCTCGGCCTCGCTCTTCGAAGAGGGCGTGACGTCATTCGGGACCCTCCAGGGAGCCCGGTCCCGTCACCTCGCCGTCCCCGGGCGGGGGGGTCCCTGGCGGGTGTCTTCAGCCTGTCCGGCCACCCGGGTCTGCACGCCACCATTGACCTTAGGAAGGCGGCGGCGGCGGTCTCCGCGAACGGTCACGGCACGGCCTCGTACCCCATATCCGCCCCAGCCGGGGAGGCTCATCCCGGGGAGTCGGAGCGCTCCTCGGACACGGACAGCCTGTCCACGGCGGACACGGAACGGCGGCCGCTGCTGAACCAGTCGGCGACGCTGAACGGCGATCTACGTCATCACGGGGGCGAGGCCGAGAGTGATGACACCGACAGCTTCGGCACGCCGAGTGGAAGCCCGGCCAAAGGGCGACAAATGCCGCGTGTGTCGTCAGTGGAGTCAGGTGGGTCCGTCTGATCCGCGAGAGGGCGCGTGTGGAAGCGGGGGAGGGTGACGGGGGTCAAGGATAAGCAGGTTTTGTTTGGTTTTATTTATTTTTTTTTTTTAATGGATGCGTACTTTTTGGCCATATAAGTCTATAAGAAGTGATTTTTCTTTTTGCTCATGAGGTATGGAATCTCTCTTTTTTTTTTTAACTTCTGTTTTTTTTTGTTGTTTTTTTTTGGTCCAGTTATTCTTTTGAAATTTGCTTGTAAATTTGGTGATCCATTTTTTTAAGGATTTATTACTCTTCAGTTGATGCGTGACACTGTCGAACAAAACAGTCAAAACTGATAAAAGAGGTATACGACGTGTCAGATTCTGCTTCAGAAAAGGCATTTCAAACGTGCACAGAGTGAGAGCCATTATCATCAGGCGTGGGCATGAAAGGGGAGAACATTATGTTTCTTCAACGTCAGTAGACTTTGAGTTGGCTACGTACAGTGCATTAGCGCGCGCGCGCGCGCGCGCGCGCGCGTTTGTGTGTGTGTGTGTGTGTGTGTGCGCGCGCGCGCGCGCACGCACGCACGCACGCACGCACGCACACGCACGCACACACACACACACACACACACATACACACACACACACACACACACACACACACACACACACCACACACACACACACACACACACGCACGCACGCACGCAAATTCTTGACTTTACGCTGTAAGTGACAAACAATGTAAAAGCTCGCTGGATTTTTTTATGAAGTGAGGACGGAGCAAACGAGAGGAAATAAAAGGTTACGTATAAATGAATAAGCGAATCAATAATCAGAGAGTGTTTTTTTTTTTTTTTTTATCCGTGAAGTAGATACGAAAGAAACTACGAAGATTTAAGTGTACCCACAACTTGTAATTTACACAGCCGACCGTCTCAGGGACTGTGAGCCACGATGTAGGGTGTCTGGATGAAATTCAGGGATGCTACGATGTAGAGTGTTTGTACAAAAAACGTAAATGCAGCAGACCGTTACTGTCTCGGGAATGCTACGGTATGGAGTGTCTTGACCAAAGCATGGCTACAGCAAACCAACACTTGTTTCAGAAACGTAACGATGAAGAGTGCTTGTACACACACACACACACACACACACACACACACACACACACACACACACACACACACACACACATGGCTCTCTCTCTCTCTCGCTCTCTCTCTCTCTCTCTCTCTCTCTCTCTCTCTCTGAGACCAACACTTGTTTAAGAGATGTAAACAATTAAGAGTGTTTGTACAAACACACACACACACACACACACACACACACACACATATATATATGTCAAGGGCGTGAAACTTCTCACAAAAGGCATAAACGCTTAGAGACAAAGGGGCGTTGTTCGTAGTATACAAATAGGTAATAGACCCATTAACCAGTGTGCCTTACCCACCGCACATGGTCGAACTGTGTCAAGAAGGACGAAGTGGTCAGGTGACAGTAGACACCTAAGGTAGTAGGGGTCCGGACCTTCCCGATAATGAGAGGAGGGAGGGACGTAACCACTAGGACCTCGGTGCATCGAGTGGGCGCTACATACTCAGTCAGCTGAGGTCGCTTTGTAAACAGTAATTGAAGAGCAGGAGTCTTGGGCTCGTTCAGATGGTATTTGCCGTGGGGCACTGAGCTGGTTCTATTGTCAGGCTGGTTGAATGCGCGTGGACGTTGTTGTAGCTCTCTCTAAGATAATTACCGTGTTAAGTGACCCCCGAAGTCGGCGGGAATTTTCGATGTCCATTTGGTGCCAAGTGTTTGTTTGCTAACCAATTAGGTAGGGACGTGTGTAAATGCTCATGTGTAGAAGAATGTAGCGAATGGAGAATTCAGGGTACTTGTGAACAGGGAGGTTGAGAAGCAGCATGGACAAAGGCATGTCCGAAGGGGATCCTTTGTTTGCACCCCTATATAAACTGAGGGAAGACAACGTCAAAGAAGAACAACACCAGGAGAGAGAGAGAGAGGGAGGAAGCAGGGGAGAGAGAGAGAGAGAAGGGAGGAGAGTGAGCAGGCACGGGACTAGGGTCAAGAGAAACGTGGTCTGGGAGATAGAAAGAGACAGCAGCAAAGTCTTAGGGTTAAAGACAAGCTGGAAGAGAAGAAACCTAAGCTTGAAAACCCAGAGGTGGGTGAAGACAGACAAACTGAATTTGAACCCAGAGGTGGGTGAAAGAGACGAAGAAGAAGAGTTCTACGTCGAGATCCAGAGACGGCCACGAGGACCCAGTCCTGATACCTGGAGCCAGTCAACCGAGGGCTTCACCATCAAGCAGTGCTGAAGAAGAAGACGTGAAGAGACTTTTTTCAAGAACTGTGGTGTGGTGTGAAAGCGTGGTTGTGGTATGTGAAAAACTGGCCAGGTAAGAAGTCATTTTATTATAACCCGGGGTTAGGAAGTATTGATCTTTTATGTGTTGATTTGTTCATTTTGTGTAATTGGATTTTCATGTTTGATTATAAGTAGCATAGAAATTGTATTTCTTGTTCTCAGTCGTATTAGGAGAGAAACGAATGCGTGACATCCCATTCCCAGAGAGAGGTGAATGTTGGTGGGCGCATGAGTGTGCATATGCGTGTATGAGTGCAGAGATAACCTTGGTGTGTTACCTGACTAATAATACATCAACTTAGTGCACTTAAGCAATACCATCACGATTTCCCCCGTCCTGGACAAAGTGGCGAGCCTGCCAGGATTGCATGGCCCAAATAAGTCTCAGGAGGGAAACAAAGTGAGTACTAGAGTAGTACTGGGGCGAAGCGTCCACTAAAGGCAATTTTAATTGGCTCTTCTAATTAATTCCTCTAGTTCTTTGAGTGTTGAGTATTGACTTGTGTGTAGGGTGGTTGTATTAATCAAAGGTCGTTCAGAGAAAACGAAGAACGAGGTTCTAGTTTTAACTCTCACAGAAGCTGTGGTTTAAGATTAAGGCTCCTTTGTGTTAGGAACACTACTACTGGTTGGTGTGTACTCGTAACGTTTAGTAGATAAACTGTGTACCAACTTTTTCCGGGTTTATAAGTATAACTGTTTTAGTGGTGCTAAAACATATCAGAAAAGAAAATGGCTGAAGAAAGTTTTACTCCCATGAGAAACTGATGAGTTTAGGGGAGAAACTAGGATATACAGGAGATGAACTGCGTAAGTTCATTGAAACTCAGCAGAAGACTGAGAGAGATGAAAGGGCTGAAAGAAGGGAAGTTTGAAAAGGAACAGCTCGCAGCTGTCAAAAGAAATCTAGAGGCAGAAAACGGCTGCGTCGAAAGGCTAGAGCAGATGCAGAGAGTGCAGCGGCCAAAGCAAGAGCAGATGCAGAGAGTGCAGCGAGGGCTAGAGCAGAAGCAGAATCAGAGATTTTAGCCAAACAAATTGAGTTGGAAAGAATAAAATCTGAAAATCGTAGTGAAATGGACACCAGTTCTGAGTCAGTAGGCCACAGACTAAATTCCGGCCTAGACCTAAACTCCCACTTTTCAGAGAAGAAACTGATTCGATTGATGCCTATATTAGTCGTTTTCAATCATTTGCCGAGCACGAGGGCTGGCCCGAAGATGACTGGGCAATAAACCTGTCTGCCTTGTTGACAGGTCGTGCGTTACACACTGTTTCTACCTTACCCAAAACAGATCAGAGGGATTTTGACAAGGTGAAACAAGCAGTACTGAAGGCATATGATTTGACTGAAGAAGGTTTTAGGCGTAAGTTTCGCGAGGCGAGAATCGAACAGGGTGAGACCTACACACAGTTTGGATTTAGACTGGATCACTATTTCAACAAGTGGGTGAACTTAGTGGAGTGGACCGTGATTTTGAAGGCCTAAAGGCACTAGTGATGAAAGAACAGATACTTGATGGTTGTGGGCCGGGCCTCACCATCCACATTAAGGAAAAAGGTGTTGCACAATAGCTGAGGTACTTCAGACGGCAGAGATTTACCGTGAAGCGAGGCGTGATTTGCCTCAACAAGAGGAAAGCCTAGAGGCATATCCAGAGACAGCAGCCCAGCACATGACTCACGTAAATGAGTCAGTAGTACACACTCGTAGGCCCACGGCGCCTCGCGAGCAAACAAGGGTGAAAACCAATAGCCACGTGGCTAGGAATGAGCGTACCTGTTTCCTGTGCAATAAGACAGGACACTTGGCTAGGGACTGCATATTCAAGTCACAAAAAGCAGCAGCAGCAATGAGGGTCAGGCCAAGTGAGTGAGAGGCAGGCAGAAAAAGATGGAAAAAATGACAGTGTTTTATTTTGTCTGGATTGTGCTGTGTGTTCACAGATTCAGGCGATAACATGGATGTGCACAAAGGCAGAGTAGGGGACAATGTGGTTAATGTCATTAGAGACTCTGGGTGCACTGGTGTGATGGTGAAGGAGTCCCTGGTTAAGAAGGGACAATTCACAGGTCAAACACAGAGGTGTAGACAAATAGATGGAACAGTAGCAGAATTCAAAACGGCTCAGGTGTTTATTGATACACCATTTTATAGTGGGACTGTACAGGCTTTGGCTGTTCCAAAGCCGCCGTATGATCTGGTGATTGGAAACATTCCAGGAGCACGTGGGTACGAAGACCCTGACCGTGATTTCTGTGTTGAATCAGAGAACAGAAGTCACGGGAGAGAAAGGCCCCAGGCAGTCACACACTTGAGAAAGCATTGGAGCGTGTCCGGTGAGACTAACCCCACTCACTTACGGGCAGAACAAAAGGGCGACTACTCGCTTAGAAAACTGGTTGGTTTTGCTCACAGAGGGCAGAAGAAAAATGTTAAGGAGGGTACACTTGGATTTGAGTTAGAGAACGGCATATTGTACCGAACTTTTACTCACTCGCGATCGGGAAAAACGAAAAAAAAAAGAAGCAGGTTGTCGTTCCTAGGCAGCACAGAAAGGCGGTGATGTCAGCAAAACATGTGACGTCAGCCTCGGGCCATCTCGGTAGAAAGGCACACAAAAGGTTGTGACGCGAGAGTACTACTGGCCCGGCATCCTTGGTGATGTCAGGCGTTTCTGTGCACAATGCAGCACATGCCGCGGGGTAGGCAAGGCGTGTGTACAAGAAAGGAGATCAGAACAGTCTCACAAAAAGGTCAAGGGCGTGAAACTTCTCACAAAAGGCATTAAAACGCTTAGAGGCAAAGGGACGTTGTTCGTAGTATACAAATAGGTAATAGACCCATTAACCAGTGTGCCTTACCCACCGCACATGGTCGAACTGTGTCAAGAAGGACGAAGTGGTCAGGTGACAGTAGACACCTAAGGTAGTAGGGGTCCGGACCTTCCCGATAATGAGAGGAGGGAGGGACGTAACCACTAGGACCTCGGTGCATCGAGTGGGCGCTACATACTCAGTCAGCTGAGGTCGCTTTGTAAACAGTAATTGAAGAGCAGGAGTCTTGGGCTCGTTCAGATGGTATTGCCGTGGGGCACTGAGCTGGTTGGGGATCCTTTGTTTGCACCCCTATATAAACTGAGGGAAGACAACGTCAAAGAAGAACACCACCAGGAGAGAGAGAGAGAAGCAGGGAAGCAGGGGAGAGAGAGAGAGAAGGGAGGAGAGTGAGCAGGACGGACTAGGGTCAAGAGAAACGTGGTCTGGGAGATAGAAGAGACAGCAAAGTCTTAGGGTTAAAGACAAGCTGGAAGAGAAGAAACCTAAGCTTGAAACCCAGAGGTGGGTGAAGACAGACAAACTGAATTTGAACCCAGAGGTGGGTGAAAGAGACGAAGAAGAAGAGTTCTACGTCGAGATCCCAGAGACGGCCACGAGGACCCAGTCCTGATACCTGGAGCCAGTCAACCGAGGGCTTCACCATCAAGCAGTGCTGAAGAAGAAGACGTGAAGAGACTTTTTTCAAGAACTGTGGTGTGGTGTGAAAGCGTGGTTGTGTATGTGAAAAACTGGCCAGGTAAGAAGTCATTTTATTATAACCCGGGGTTAGGAAGTATTGATCTTTTATGTGTTGATTTGTTCATTTTTTTGTGTAATTGGATTTTCATGTTTGATTATAAGTAGCATAGAAATTGTATTTCTTGTTCTCAGTCGTATTAGGAGAGAAACGAATGCGTGACATCCCATTCCCAGAGAGAGGTGAATGTTGGTGGGGCGCATGAGTGTGCATATGCGTGTATGAGTGCAGAGATAACCTTGGTGTGTTACCTGACTAATAATACATCAACTTAGTGCACTTAAGCAATACCATCACGATTTCCCCCGTCCTGGACAATATATATATATATATATATATATATGTATATATATATATATAATATTGAATTATAAACAGAGCTTGCTCTTATGTCTCAGATTGTAGAAATAGGGGGGTGATAAGCCTTCATATCTGCAGTGGTAGATGATTCTGCCTAACTGACAGTATGTGCTTGAGTGGGTGAATGGGGAATAATAAATGCTTCTCAAAATGAACCTTCAGCAAGCTTATAGTCTCCAAAGCGGGAGACCATCTCCAATAGGGAGGAAGCTGACTAACATATAACTCCTGGTCAGATACCGATATTTCGAAACCTGAAATATCTATCTATCTATCTATCTATATATAATATATATATATATATATATATATATATATATATGTGTGTGTGTGTGTGTGTGTGTGTGTGTGTGTGTGTGTGTGTGTGTGTCTGTCTCTATATCAGACCAGTTGTATACCTGGGATACTACGGTTTAGAGTGTCTTCACAAAAGCATGGTTACAGCAGATCCACACTTGTTTCAGAAATGTTACGATATAGAGTGTTCGTACCAAGCCATATATACAGCAGACAAACATGTTCCCAGAGATGCTGCGATGTATAGTGTCTGGAGAAGAAAGGCAAAGGGGTGGCTATGGCAGACCGACTCTCTTTCAGGGATGTTACAATACAGAGTGTCTGAACAAAAAGATGGCAACAATGTACAATATATTTGGACAAAAACATGCCTGCAGCAAATTAAAAAATTTCAGAGATGCGTCGATGTACAATATCTGGACAAAAGCATGACGGCAGCAAACCAAAAACTTGATGCTACGACGTACAATATCTGGACCAGAAAAATGGCGAGAGCAAAAAACAAAACAAAACAAAAAAAAAAAGAATAAAAAAAAAAAGAAAAAACTGTTTTAGGTATGCCACGACGTGGACTGTTTGTACAAGAAAAATTAAGTGCAGCAGACAGAGAAAGTTTCAGAGTTAGGGCGATGTGAAGTGTCTGGACAAGAAAGATGGCTACTGCAGGCTAACGCTGTTTCACAGATGCTACGATGTACACTGTCAGGAGAAAAACATGACTGCAGCTAACAAAAACTTTCAGAGATGCTACGAAGTACACTATACTGACAAAAATATGACTGCAGCAAACAAAAACTTTCAGAGATGCTACGAAATACATTCTATTGACAAAATCTTGGCTGCAGAAAACTAAAAAACTTTCAGAGATGCTGCGATGTACAATATCTGGACAAAAAAAAAAAAAAAAAAAAAAAAAAAACCATGAAAGCAGCGAACACAAATTTGCAGAGATGTTACGATGTACGATGATCTGGCAAACAACAGCAACAAAATGGCTGCAGCAACAGACCAACCCTGTTTTCAGGAATGCACAGCTTTGGTCTCACAGTCCGGACATCTTGCCGGCGGCTGACGTGGACTTCCAGACCTGGGCGAGCTGGACCTCGACCATCTGCCTCCCGACGTCTACCGCGCCATCTACCGGCCCGACGTGCACATGATCCCGCCCCAGAAGCTCTACTTTGATCCGGACATTATCGGTAACTGGGTTGATGGTGCTGCGCATGTTAGGGTGAACGCTTTTTCTTTCTTTCTTTCTTTTCTTTCTTTTTCTTTTTTTTTTTTTTTTTTTTTTTGCGACAGAAAGCGAGTGCAAATGTTGGCTATCCGCGTGTGTGATACTGGGTGGGGAGAAGTGAATGTGGATTCTCTTCTACACCAGAGCACGTTCTTTGTGTGTGTGTGTGTGTGTGTGTGTGTGTGTGTGTGTGTGTGTGTGTGTGTGTGTGTGTGTGATTTTGTGCCAATGGAAATTAACTCTCTGCCTGTTTTTACAAGGTTTGTGGACTGTGTTATATCAGCTTTGCTTTGATTAAAATATTTTGTGATCAGCTTCTTCTTCTTCTTTTTTTGTCTCTGCTTGTCTGTCTGTCTGTCTGTCTGTCAAAAGAGGAAAAGGGAAAAGGGGGGGTGTCTACTTATTTCTCTCATGTAAGACGGATTTTAAAAAAATTCAAATACATATATAATGCCATTAAATGCTGTGCAAAAACGTTACAATACAAGCATTGCACATACAAAACACTACGCAAAAATATACAATGCAAAACTAAATTCAAATGATGCAGAAGGATGCAAAATAACGTAGTGTCATACTAAAACAGACCGCTTACTATTCATCACAACGCATAACAGCACAGGATAACAATATACACTATAACAAAACACTGTGATATTACAGAATATAATACAATCAATGTAGAAGAGTGTAATACAGCACAGAAGTTTTTTCTTCCCTGTGTGCCAGATTTGACCATCTTCCCTCTGCCCGACACGGTCCCTGACGAGGACAACATGATCGACTTCACCGCTCTGCCCAGATTACCTCCCCCTCCTTCGCCAACTCCCCACCCTGCCCCTACGTCACATTCTCCTCACCCACCACCCACCCGCCTCAGTCAGCTGAACGGCGCGACTCCAGCATCAGGTGAGAGAGCGAGTAATAAGTAAGGTACTAAAAAGCGTGTGTGACCAGCCGCCATGGGTGCAGTGGTTATTGTGGTAGGCTGCAGGGTTTGGAGCATGGTTCGAATCCTAAGCGTTTGCTTGTGATTTTTGTTTTGGTTTACTCCTACCCGAAGTTGTATGTGTGCTTTGGGCAGCAGTGGGAAGCGCGGGGCCACTCAGAGATTCATGCATCGACCGGGTAAGTCTCAGAAAATGCCTCCGCAGTATCCTTTCATCAACACCGCAGGTGTCTGTATCTGCCAGGCCTGGTTGATGCTGGATTTGTGCATGAAAGGTAGCATAGAAAGCTCTCACGTAAGTCTGACCAGAACGCAACGTCACAGCATCATCGTCGTTGGCTTCGTCCTGATTGTTCATCGAAGACAAGAAGAAGAAGGGAGGAGGAGGAGGAGGAACAGAAGAAGAAGAGGAAGACGAGCGAAGACGAAGAAGAAGAAAGAAGAAGAAACGAGTCCTGGGATTCTGTGCACTCCCTCTGCTTGCTCACCTGATGGACCTTCAGTTTAGATTCCTTTCTCGTGATGTCTTTTGCCAGTATGGGTTCGTGTCAGACTCGTTTGTCACTGGCAGCTTTTTATCGTGACTCTC
>JADBJO010026174.1:20000-22814 GCA_016801955.1 Conus betulinus | reverse complement strand
GCGGATTCATCCAATAACCTGGCCCTCAGCCCAACTTGTAGTACATAAGTATCTCTCTTATATTTTTCTACTTTTCACAAGAAATTTAGCTTATTTTATTTTGTAATTTTTGTTTTTTGCTCCTCTTAGGTGGGACCTTGGGTGTTTTGTTTGTTTTGTTGAAATATTCAACCAAACATACTATGGTACTGCACACCAGCCTTTTGTGGAATAGCATTCTGTGCTTAAACCTAAAAGGCAGAGAAGTCAAGTTAGCGACTCTCCAAGGTTACTGAGGCGAAACAATCGGGTTTTTGAAATACCGATATCTGACCGGGAGTTACGATGTATTAGTGAGTCCCTCCCTTCCCCCCCCCCTCCCCCTTTGGAGATTGTCTCCCCCTTGGAGACTGTAAGTTTCCTGAGGTTCATTTTGAGAAGTATATATTATTCCCCATTTACCCACTCAAGCACATACTGTTAGGCAGAATTATTAACCACACAGTTACGAAAGCTGATCTTCCCTATTTTGTCAAAGACATAAGAGTAAGCTTTGTTTATAATTCTGGATATATAATATAACTATATAGAATATTTTTTGTCCACCATGAGATTTGGTGAGGCCCGTACCCAGCACCTTCCTCCCTTCTGCGCTGGTTTCGTGTTTTCACTCTGTAACGTTCGGGCGTCTCTTTACCCCAGAGTTTTCGTGTTTTCACTCTGTAACGTTCGCGTCTCTTTACCCCAGAGTTTCGTGTTTTCACTCTGTAACGTTCGGATGTCTCTTTACCCCAGAGTTTTCGTTTTTTCACTCTGTAACGTTCGGCGTCTTTTTACCCCAGATTTTCGTGTTTTCACTCTGCAACGTTCGGATGTCTCTTTACCCCTGTGTTTTCGTGTTTTCACTCTGCAACATTCGGCGTCTCTCTTACCCCCAGTGTTTCGTGTTCTCACTCTGTCACGTTCGGCGTCTCTTTACCCCAGTGTTTCGTGTTCTCACTCTGTCACGTTCGGCGTCTCTTTACCCCAGAGTTTCGTGTTCTCTTTCTGTAAAGGTTCGGTTTTTCTTCTTACCCCCTTACACCCCACCCCCCCCCCCCCCCTTCCCCCGGCCAATCTTCTCCAGGTTTCGTGTCTTACGTCTGCAGGATCAATTTCCGTCTATCCCTGCACAAGATTTCTTGTCCTCTCTATAGAACATTCGTCTCTTCACCCCTACAGGGTTTTGTGTCCTCGTGTTCACTGTCTTCCTTCTCTCCGCCTCCCCCCCCCCCCCGCCCCCCCCGCCCCTTTGGTTCCATGTCATCTTTCTGTAAGAATCGGTGTTTCTTTCTCCGGGCGGTTGCAACTCCTTTCATATGAGGTTCGGTGTCTCTTTTTCTCCTGCCACATGGTTTTGTGTCTTCCATTAGGGTTCGGGTTTTTGTTTTGTTTTTGTTTTTGTTTTCGCCCATTCAGGATGATGTGGTCTTTCTTCAAGGTTGGGGTCTCCCATTCCCTGTGGCATTGCTTCGTTTCTTCTGTCTGTCTGTAAGCACGGTATCTTCCTCGCCGCCTATCCAGGGTTTTCTAGTTTTTTTCAATAAGGTTCTATTAATAAGGTTTCTTTCTTCTTTTTTCTGTAAGGATCGGCGTGTCCACCGCCTCACCCGGATTTCATATTGTCTTCATTTAATGTTCGCTGTTCCTTTTCCCAACCCCCAGTGTCTCTTGTCCTCTTGATGTAAAAGTTTGGTTCTCTTCATACCGCCCTCCCCTCCCTCCCCCGATCCCCCCCCCCCTGGGTTTCTTGTCCTCTGTCTATATGAATCGTTGCCTCGTTTCGCGCCCACAGAAAAGGTGTTCTCTATCGGATTACTTTTTCTATACCGTTTGGTGTCTGTTCTCCCCATCTCATTGTTTTGTCTTTTTCAATTAAGCTTGGTGTGCTGTTATTGTCATTGACGGTGTGCTGTTTCTCTTTCAAGGTTTCGTGTTTTCTTTATATAAGGCTCTGTGTTTCACCCCCCACCCCCCGCTTCCAGGGTTTCCTGTCCTCTTTCTAGGATTGGTGTCTTCTCTATACAAGCAGTTTTGTGTCCTGTCTGCAGCGTCCGGTGGCTCTATTCCCCATCACAGGTTTTCGTGTCCAGTTTCTGTAAAGTTGTCTGCCGCCCCCCCCCCCCCCCCCCCCCCCCCCCCTTCGAAGGTTTTGTGTTTTCTTTTTATGGGTTCGGTGTCTCTTTATTCACGAACAGGGTTTTGCGCCTTCTTTCTTCAATGTTCAAGACCCCGTTTCACATTGCCCACCCACCCCCTCCCCCCCCCCAACCCATGCACACAGCGTTCCGTGTTTTCCTTTTGTCCACAAAATGGTTTTTGGTGTCCTTTTAGATTCTAAGCGTCTCCACCTTGCACCCCCCCCCCCCCCCCCCCCCCCCCCCCGACTTTTTTGTGTCCTCTGAAAGTTTGATGTGTTCCGGCACCCCCTTCCCAGGATTTGGTGTCTTTTTTTTTTTTTTTTTTTTAGAAGGGTTAATGCCTTCTTCGCCCCAACACCCGTCTGTCCCTGTTTCGTGTCGTATAAGGTTTACTGTGCTCTTATTGCAACGGTTTGTGTCTTTTTTTTGTTTCCCACTTACACGCTTTCGTGTCCTTCCGTTAGGGTTAGTGTCTTTTTTTTCTCTTTTCTCCTCCACAGGGTTTCGTGTCCCCATGCTATACACTTAAGTGTTTCTCTTCCACCCCACCCACTTCCAGGGGTTTTGTGTCCTCTTGCACTAGAGTTTGGTGTACCTTCACACCCAACTGGATTATACATCTTCTTTTAATAAGGTTCGGTGTCACCACCCCCTC
>JADBJO010026174.1:12500-15000 GCA_016801955.1 Conus betulinus | reverse complement strand
CACAAAGGTTCTGTGTCCCCCCCCCCCCCCCCCCCCCCCACTGCCTCTCCTGGAGACGATGGTCACTCCACCCCCTCTCCCAAACAGGTTTTTATGTCCTTTTTTACAAGTTCAGTGTCCCCCCAGCCCCCGCTATTTTTTTTCCGGCTCCCGTGTCTTCTTTCTTTAAGGGTCAGTGTCTCTCCCCACTCAGTGTTTTTCGTATTCTTGTTACAAGGTTAGATTTGTTCCCCCCCCCCCCCCCAACCACACACACACACCGGTTTTTTTTGCCTTTTTTTTTGGTCGGGTTTGTCTTCCATCCCACCCTTTACAGGGTTTAGTATCCTGTAAGAGCTACTGTCTGGCACCTCCTCCCACCTCCCCCCGCCAGGCTTTCATGCCCTCCTCCTCTAACGCTTAGTGCCCCGTCCTGCTCCCCAGGCGTTGTGTGTCCCATCAGGCTCTGTTTGCTCCCCTCCTTCCAGCCTTTCATGTCTACTCTTTCTATGACTATCTTGACTCACACAGGATTCCATGTCTTCTTTCAATAAGGTTTAGTGTTTTTTTTTTCCTCCCTTACTTCCACCCCATGGTTCCTTGTCCTTCTATAACATTCTCTGCACAGACCAATCCCCCCCCCCCTTTTTTTTTTATCCCCGCTTCCCCCCACACCTCTTTCGTATCCTCCTTATCCCTCATGAGGTTTTCCGATTTCCTTCCATAAGGTCCGTTTCTCTTTGCTCAGCCACAAGGTTCATGTTTTGTTCCCGTGAGGATTGAGGTCTCTTCTCCCAAACCTGCTGTGTTTTGTGTTCTGTTGCTGTAGAAATTGGGTGTGTCTTCCACACCTGTCCATTCCATGCAGAGTATTATGTCTTGTTCCCATGAAATTCGCTGTTGCACCCCCACACACATCCACCCACGGTTCCCTTACATCCACCCACCCCCAGCTTTCTTGTCCTGTATCTGTAAGGTTCAATGTCTCTTTATCCCACCAGAATTGCATGTCCTCTTTCTATAAGGTTTCGTTTCTCTTCTCTACCCCCCCCCCCCCCCACACACACACACACACACACCTCTCGCTTCCCTGGGTTTTGTGTCATGTTTTCCGGTTCGTTTTTTTTCTTTCCAGCTGCTGTCCACAGGGTTTCTTGTCTTGATAGTGTTCAGTGTTTCTTTTCGCCACCAAGAGGGTTTCGCGTCCACTTTCTACATGGTTAGGTGTCTCTTTCTCTGAGTCTCTTCCCCAGGGTTTGTGTTCCCATCTAAGTTTCGGTGTCTTTTTCTCTCGCAAAGATTTCGTGTCCACCCCACCCCTCCCCCCGCTCTCTGCCCGTCTCCTTCAGGGTTTCGTGTCCTCTTTTTATAAGCTTTGGTGTCTCTTTTCTTTCCAGCCCGCCCCCCCCCCCCCCCCCTCCTCAAATTTCGGTGTTAGCTCTCCATAAAGATCTGTGTCAGTCCCACCCCTCGCCTCGCATGGTTTCTTGTCCCGCTTTCCATGAAATGCCCTCTTCCCTGCTACAGGATTTGTGTCCTTGGGGTTTTTTTAGCGCCTCCTCCTGTAATGTTTCGTCTGTCTTTTTCCACTCTTTAAGATTTCACACCTCCTCCTGTAAGGTTCGGTGTCTATTTCACCCCTACCATTGCGGTTTTGTATTGTCTTTTTAAAATGTTTGGTGTGTCTTTTCCCTCCACCACTACTACCATTCCCCCGGAGTATTGTGCCCTCCTCTGGTGAAGTTCAGTGTTATTTCCGTCCTCGCATAACTTGTCCTGTAAGATTTTGGTATCTTCCCTCCACCCCCATACCAGTGTTTTGTGCACTTACTCTAAAAGACAGCGGGTGTCTTCCCCCCCCCCTCTCTCCTCATTCCCACCCCACCCAACAATGTTTCGTGTGTTTTTTTCTATGACTCAGAGTCTCCCCACCTAAACCCCTCAGGTTTCAAGAGCTCTTTCAACAACTTTTTGGTGTGTCTCCACTCCAGAATTTTGTGTCCTACAATGTTCGGTATCAAGTTTTGCCACCGTAAACTTTTGTGTCTCCTTTTCTTGAGGTTCGATGTCCTTCAGTCCCTACTACCCCCCCCCCCCTTACTACCCCCCCCCCCTCCCCTCCATTTTGGTTTTTGTGTCATCTTTTTAGAAGGTTCGCTGTCTTCTCCACAACCACCTCCCTTCCAGTGTTTTTGCTCTCTTTCTAGAAGGTTCGCTGTCTCATTCCTCCCAGACGGTTTCGTGTCCTCTTCACATAAAGGTTCGATTCTGACCCACCGGCAACCCTCCTCAACAGATGTTCGTGTTTTTGTACGGGGTTTAGTATCTCCCACCCCCCCCCCCCACCTCGTCCACAGAGTTTCGCGTTCTTCTGCTGCAGTGGTTAGTTTCTCCTTTTTTTTCATTTTTTTTCTCTCCTCTTTTCGCACACAGTGTTGTTTTCCCTTCAACGTGTCGTGTCCTCGTGACCTTAGAGTTTTTTTCATGGGGTTTTTGCTGTCATGTTAAACGGTTAGTGCCG
>JADBJO010026174.1:0-10000 GCA_016801955.1 Conus betulinus | reverse complement strand
CAGTCACGGGATTCAGTCACTTAGTTTATATATTTAGTGTCCCCTTCATTCAGAGTGTTCAGTAGTTACTTTATTTGACAGGTGGTTGTGTGTTCTTTTCCCAAGGTAGTGCCCCCCCTCCATTCACTCCTTAGTGTCTTCATCCTCGAGGTTTAGAATTGCGCTTTCTACAGAGTTTATCTTTCACATGACCAGCATGTGTGCTCTGGGTTGTCATGTCGGTCTTCTGTGGAACAAGGATACATCACACAGGGTACCAGAGGGAGCATTTTCTGGAAGGGCGTGAAAGATGATGACTCAAAACTTTGCAGCATATTGCATGATTCAGTGATCTGGAACATGGACGCGTGTTTTCAGATAAACTGGGTCTGGCAGCAGTGCTGTCGAGGAATGTTTTGGTCCTCCCGAAATGTTTCCTAGTGCGCACCTGGTACCTCCTGATCTGAGTATCCATAAATCCACAAAAAGTCCGACATGACAATCACGAGTCAACATGTGGATCTTTCCATAGCCGTTAATGTCTTGCGTTCAGACAGTGTTATCCGTCAAACAGTAAACAGTATTCTCCGTTCTTAGGATTCAATACAATATAGTTTAACGTTCTTTCATGGTTGTTTTTGAGGGATTAGCGTCATTTTTCATATGATTTTGTGTCTTCCTTTTACAGGCGCTAGCATTCTCTTTACGTTCGATGCAGTGTCCTGTTTTCGTAAGGTTTAGTGCCCTCCTTTCATAGAGCTTAATGTCATTTCTACGGTTTAGTTTCCAATTTTTTCTAGGGTTAAGCCTTCTTTCATGAAAATTTAGCATCTATTTATATGGTTTGGTGTCATCTTTTTTACAGGACGTAGTGGGACAAGCTCCAAGCAGAAGGGACGTCCTCTAATCAACACAGCCATGACGGTCAGCACCCGGACTGCGCGAACACTTCGCCAGAGCCATTGTCAAGGCCATATAGGACTGCCCGAAAGACTGCGCTTCATCAAGTTGGAACCACATCCGCGATGCCACCTACCAATCCGCCTCGGACACCTTTGGGAAGAGAGTGAGGAAGAATAAAGCCTGGTTCGAATCAGAAATCGTGTGGAGATGGAGTCTGCCATTGCTGCTAAGCGAGCCGCACTCCAAATCACAAAGAAAGCCCTCAAAGAAGACACTAGCCGCACTCCAAAAAGTTCGCAACAACGCCCTGCAGATTGCTGGAAATGCGCCGATGAGTACTGGCTGAACCTGTGCCAGAGTATTCATATCTTCGCCGACTGCGGCAACATGCGCGCCATGTGCGAAGTCATGAAGAAAGCGTTCGGCCCAAGCGCCATCAAGATTGCTCCTCTAAAATCTAGATCGGGGGATCATCGACTGCAGCAAACAGATGGAGAGATGGACGGAGCACTACCAGAAGCTGTACTGCAGGGGGAAAACCCAGCCACCCACACAGCCTTCGAAAACACCACTCCCCTGCCTACCATGGAGGAGCTCGACGCTCCACCCACCATTGAGGAACACGGCAAGGCATCGACACGCTAGCCTGTAGGAAAGGTCCGGGTAGCAACAGCATTACGCCAGAAGTCGTCAAAGCCGGCAAGGAGAGTTCTATTCTCAAGTCGTCTAAATGAGCTTCTGCTGCAGAGTTGGTAGAAAGCGACCGTACCACAGGACATGCGCGATGCAAAAATCATCAGGCTATACAAGAACAAATGAATAGCAGCGTCTGCACAATCGCGAATATCCCTCCTCAGCATTGTTCTGGTAAAGCCTTCGCCTGCGCGTCGTCCTCAATAGGCTGCAGCTACTCGCCGAACGAGTGTATCCAGAGGCACAGAACTGCGAGGTCGACGATCGTCATGTTCTCCCCGAGTCAGCTACAACAGATGTGCCACATGCAGAGATGCCCCTTGTTCATCGCCTTCATCGACCTGACCAAGGCGTTCGACTCGGTTAGTGGTTCAGGCATCCTTCACCCTGCTACATCGGATTGGATGTCCCCTCAAGTTCCTGAAGATGATCACGTCCTTTCCTGACAAGATGAATGGCACTGTCTAGTACGATGGTTCATCTTCGGACCGCTTCCCAATCAAGAGCGGTTTCCGAACAAGAGTGCACGCGCTCGCTCCAACACTCCTCGGCGTCTTCCTATCCCTGCTGTTGCGTTACGCCTTCCGGCAGTCTGAAGACGGCATCTTTCTTCACACTAGGAATAACGGAAGTCTCTTCAACTGGCACGCCTCCGAATAAAGACGAAGGTGCAGAAAGTCCTCATCGGGGAGATGCTGTTCGCAGACAACACCGCCCTCACTGCCCACACCGAGGATTGCTAAACGGCTCATCACCTGCTTCGCTGATGCTTGCACCCGTTCGGCGTCTATCAGCTTGGAAAAAAATCATAGGCCAAGAGGTCAGCAGCACTCCCCGCATCTCTCCATCAGCGATCACACCCTCGAAGTGGTCGACGACTTGGTTTAACTGGGCTCCACGATCTTCAGCAACCTCTGGACGCCCGAGCTGAACATGCGGATCGGCAAGGCAGCAACAGCGATGGCCCGTCTAGAGAAGAGAGTCTGGGACAACATCATGCTAACGTCAAACACCAAGATGAAAGTGCACCAAGCCTGTGTGTTGTGAGCACTCTTCTCCACGGAAATGAAGCACACAGACCCTGTATTCTCGATAAGAACGCAGACTGAACGCCTTCCACCTGCGCTGCCTCAGAAGACTCCTGTGCAATACCTGACAGGACCGCATCACCAACACGGACGTCCTGGGCCCAGGCAGGGATGCTTAGCATGTTCGCTATGCTGACACAGATACCCCTGTGCTGGCTTTGCCACGTCTGCCGCTTGTACCCACGGTCGCATCCCAATGGACATGATGTACGGCGAGCTGGCTGCAGGCTTCAGACCCACATGACGGCCCGCCCTTCGCTACAGAAATGTGTGTAAGCGCGACGTGAGGGCCGGCGGCCTCAACCCAGCAGACCTGGAGACAGCAGCTTCAGACTGGATCAGCTTGCAGTCCACCATCAAGGCCGGCATCAAGCAAGCAGACCAGAGGAGAGAGGCCCAGTGGGAAGAACGGAGGAGCCGCTGACGGCAAAGAATCGCATCGGCACCAACAGACACTCATGACTGAGACTTTACCAGCAGCAGCTGCAACAGAATCTGGCGCTCGATGATCGGGCTCTTCAGCCACAGCAGACGTTGAACTCCACAACTGACTGACCCACGGTGCAAGACCATTGTCTCAAGACAGACGGATGTCATCATCGAGTGTGATGAGGCCCTATTCTCTCAATGGTTGGTGTCCCTTTCTTTAGGGATGTATGGTCGTTTTTTTTGTAGGGTTATTGTACTGTTTTATGTTTTAATGTGTTCTGTCCATAAGGTTTACTTCTCTCTCTTTCCATCAGGTTTAGCATTTCCGGTTTGCGTAATTTAGCGTTATCTTCCTCCAAAGTGTTAAAGACGAAGCTTTATCTTGGTGTTAATGTAACTTGTCAAGGAGTTTTGGTCTTGGTCTTCATTTACAGGATTTAGAAAATTCTTGAGGTTAAATGCCTTTCACTGGCTTTTAGTATCCACATGCACACTTTGCTCGTGTGCAAATGAGCTTTTCGCCGTGTCATATAATGTGTTTATGTATGCAACATTATGCTCCTGTGTGTGTGTGTGTGTGTGTGTGTGTGTGTGTGTGTGCGCGCGCGCGCGCGCGCTCGCTCGCTCGCTTGCGCGAGTGTGCTGTGCGCGTGCGTGCGTGTGTGTGTGTGTGTGTGTGTGTGTGTGTGTGTGTGTGTTTATGACTCGTGAACGCAGAATTGTGTGTGTGTGTGTTCTGCTTATATTAATTTTTTTAAATGTTGAATTATTAAAACTTGTAAAGCGCGTTGCAGCCTACGTTGTTAGGATGGGCGCTATAGAAATTGTCATTATTATTATTATTGCTATTGTTTAACTTACCTGTTTATGAACTAAAGGCCTCAGTGTCTTCTTTCGTTGATATAATTCTCGTGGTTTGGTGACATCTTCTTCAGAACTTGACCTAAATCTTTTCTTTCGGCAGGCCATAAAGAGTGACCACTCTCCGAGAATTACTGTCAGCCTATCAGAGAGCCATTGTGAAACTTCTTCCATGACAAATGCCTCACCAAGAACTTACACATCTCGGGAAGGGATTCACATGACACACCACCCAAAGTGCTATAATGACGACTGACGATGATGTAAATGCAAATCTTGTACTTTGAAGCAGTTCTTATAGCTGGTATTTGACTGGTGAGTTTTGTTCTTGCAAGGCAGGTATAAAACAGACAGGTAGGTAGCCAGATAGATGTAGCTGACAATAATTTGTTTGATTTCAGGACTGTAGGGTTTTTGCTTTTTTTTTTTCGAATGGTTTTTTTTGTAGACCTCTCCCCCCGTTGGTATGCGTTGTGGAGTGGATCTCCAACTCTCTCTCCCCTTCCTTCTCCCTTCATCCCTGCATTCCCCCCCCCCCCCCCCCCCCCACACACACACACACACACACACCTCTCTATGCCTTGCCGCCTTTTTCCTGCCCAGTTTTAACCGACAGCCCGAATCTGTTGCAGGGAACTTGGCCATCAGTTCTTTGGTAACTTAATGCCGAGGATAATATTTTTTTCACTCAACCGACAGAACATAACTAACTTCAAACTCGTATCCTGGAACAACAGGAACAGAGGGGGGAAAAAGGGGGAGGGGGGGGGATTGTTAGAAAATTCCGATATTGATTTCAGTAACGGTGCAGAAATAAGATTTTCATTGCGGGTGAGAGATGGAGAAATGAGGCGTTCAGGAAGATTATTCAAAACCATGCGAAAAGAGGGGATGGTAAACTGATGAAACGAGAGAGTGTGTAAAAATTCTTAATTAAATGAGGCGCACACACACACACACGCACACGCACGCACATACACATAATCACCCCACAAACATCACCCCTTCCACTCTACCGACACACACGTGTGCACTCTAATTTTTTTCGCTTTTTGCAAGTGAAGAGATTGTGAGCATACGCACAGGTAAACAGTAATTAAAACATAAAGCTGAATTTTGTATGTGAGAAGTATTTGCGCAAGAATTCACTTAGAAATATTTGTTTACATCAACAGGGGCAAAGAACTCCTGCACCAACGGCCGTGGATAACGGAGACCAGGACGAGTGAACTCGAGAATGCAGCCTAATGCTAGGATAGTTGGCACGGTGGTCTTGTACTGAAACTTTTTCTCTTTTTTTTTTTCTGATTCCTTCTCCTGCTCTTGACAGTACAGCCCCCAGTTTTTCACACTTTTGTTGCTTCGAATACCTAGAATCTTGGTTTTTTAGAGTTCAGTCACTGGTTCTGTGGAGAAGTTCACTGTGTGCTTTTCAAATGGTTTGTCTTCATTCCCTGAGGATTCAGTGTCTTCTTTCGGTGTCTGCCTTTTTTTCAGTTTTTTCCTTTCATTAAATGGGCTTGGTGTCATCTTTGTCAGCGTTTGTCTTCTTGATTCGCAAAATCCAGCGTTTTCTCTCCCCGGGTTTTGTGCGTCTTTCTAGCGTTTAGTGTCGGTTGTTCATATGCTTTATATAGTTGCACTGGTTTCTTATGTCTATATACAAGGACACAAAACAGGGGGTACCACAGGAAATATTTTGTGGAAGAGCATGAATGGTTTGACTCCGCTACGTAGCAGGTCTCCTATTTCAGGGATCTGGAACATGGACGCATGTTTTCAGATCATCTGGGACCGAGCTGCAGAAGCATTGAAGTCCGTAGAGCTCTTCCAGTAATATTCCCTAGTGCGCACCTGGCACCTCATGATCTGAATGTCCTTTGATACACAGAACCTCTGTGGCAGCGATAACATATGGATCCTTTCAGCTGCCCTTCGTAAAGTACAATTTGGTGTCATCTTTCAAATAGTGTTTAATGTTTTCTTTTATAGGCATTGATATGATCTTGTTTAATGTTCCTTTCTTAGGGTTGAGTAGTATCCTTATTAGTGTAGCGACTTTACTGTTCTCTTCCCCCCAAAAGGTTCAGTCTCCTTTCACGGCGATTGATTACACTTTGCTTACAGTGTAGTTTCATATTTTTGTAGGGCCTAGCGTAATTTTTCCCAGAGGTTTAGTGCCCTTTCATACGGCACATTCTTGGTGTTTAGTTTCCTCTTTCCACAAGGTTTAGCGTCGTCCTTTTATTTTGGTCCAGTGTTCTTTTTTTAAGGTTGTAATGGTCTCAATTTATAGCATTCCTCTGTAAGTTTAGAATCTTTACTCTACAGGGTTTACAATCCGTTTTTGGTCATAATGTTTTATTTCCTCCTCTTTTGGTTGGTTTTAATGTCCGCCTCTCATAGTTCAGTGTAAGTGGCCAGTGGAGGAGACGGCACAGCGTGTCCTACAAGAATGCCCAAGCCACGCCGACCTGAGAGACAGTGCCCGACCAGAGGCGCGGCGATGTGCCGGTGGCTATGTGGGGTGCCTTGGGGTTCTCCAAAGGATGCCCCAATTCCTCTGAAGGGTCTGCCAGTGAGACGGCGACCAAGAAGAATCGTCGTGGGCTTCAAACCAGACTGTACAGGGTACAACACCGCCTCCAGTGGTAAAATTCTAATATTTTTTTTTTAAGAACAGTTACGTTTTCAATGCGATCAAGTGATAAGGGGTGATAGAGAATGCAACGTTGAAATCGGGCGGTTTTCACGAGTGGCGCAAGAAACGTTACAGATATAAACGGGCATACGATGGGGAAATTGTTTGGCTCCAAGCTTCCATTTTCCTCATTTTTTCTGTTGAGAGTGTTGGCATTCTGTATTTAACAAAAAAAAAACTTTTTCTGGTAAAATTGGTGACTAATTTCAAGGAAACCCTGATAACATACTTTCTTCCCCCATACCCCCCCCCCCACCCCGCCCGTCTGAGAGTTTACAGTGGGCAGATTTTTAACAAAACTTCGGGTGGGTTTTAAGATGATGTATTTTAGACAGTTGTGTAAATGAATGACTTGTGAGTTGACTTCAACGCAGTGACAGCCCTGATATGGCCCTTTTGCGGTCGGCTAGGCTAAAAGCAACCTTACCTTACCTTACTTTACCGCTCCCCCCCCTCCCCCGATCTTCCCCTTGCTGCCCCCTCTCCTTGAATCTGCTCCCACTACTAGCATGTGTATGCATGTACATACACACGCACTTAAGCACACATACAAACATACACAACACACGCACGCACACACTCACTCACACACTCGCGCGCGCGCGTACACACACACACACGCGCGCGCGCACACACACAACACACACACACACGCACCCACGCTCACATTTACGAAGCAGGTCTGCATGAACATCTTCTCTACAGAATACCGCTCCATTCATACAGCCGAAGTCCCCATTAACTTCACATTCCGATGACTGGGGCACCCACCCACTGAAGTCAAGTCTGTAGAGGGGGAACACAGTTCAGGCGACTTCAAAAAGCAAGTAGCAGAATTTGCTGAAATGTGATTTTGTAACGATCAAAGATGATGGGAATCACGAGAGTTGTCATTGAGATCGATTCTAGTCTTAGACTCCGACACAGGGATGTTTGATAGTCATTGGTGGCATCTACCGATCTTAGACGGATGAGCAACACATGTAGGAACTACTCGGTAAATTTGATATGAAAAAAAACCACCACTGTTTTTACTTCTGTTCTCTAAATGCGAAATGAACCATGACTGTGCTTTCAGACTTTCCATTCGGACCCATGGCACTCTCAACGTTGGACAGGAGCCGGCCGGGGCGGAAGTCTCCCACAAATAAAGGCCGCTGATGGGATTCGACCGTCCAGCCCGTAGCCGTACGTCAGAGACATTAACTGCTGTACTATGATGACTGGTCGGTTGTATGAAGGTTTTTAAAGATATTTACAGGATTTTCTCCTTTGAAAGTAGTTGCTAGAGGTGAAGAGATATATCACGACTCGTGCGTATCCACTATCTTTCTTTGGAGACCAGCTTATCCTAAACATTAAATAACAAGATATCAAATCAAGTGAACATCTCCAACCGTACGCAAAAAAAAAATATACATTCTCTTAATTTGCATCCCCATTGTCAATTGTCTCTTCGGATCAAAGAATTTTCTTAACATCTTGCAGCCTTGGTAGGGTTTTATTCTTAAAAAAAGGGAGGCATATGTGTTTCTTCGCCCCTGCAGATTGGACAAAAGTACTGCATGTTTCAGGACTGCTTGAACAGCCACGCATGTGCCTGGAATGTTGGCAAAGGATGCGTTCAGCATTTGGACTGGAACCATTGCATCAGTCGACATGGCGTCTTGTTCATTGGTGTTCAGCGGTTTTCTGGGCACACGCAGTTGGTAGCGAGGTAGGAAAGACCGTGTTGAACACGAGGGTCAGCGCTCTCTCTCTCTCTCTCTCTCTCTCTCTCTCTCTCTCTCTCTCTCTCTCTCTTCTCTCTTACACACACACACACACACACACACACACACACACACATACATATTCTCTCTCTCTCTCTCTCTCCCTCCCTCCCTTCCTCCCTCCCCGAGACCGTCTCATCTCACGTTATAAATGAAACTGGGCATTCCATGATGGAAGATATGAAATATCCTGGCTCTATTACTTATAAAGTATCTTACAGTCAGAAAAATTTCTGACTGTAGTTACCAATAAATGGCACAGGGATATGCTGGCCAGATTGAGAAGTAGGACACTTGGACTGAACGCAAGCAGAAGATGGTTTAGTCCTGAAGGCACTGTGAATGACTTGTCTAATGTGTACAGATGGTGTGAGATAAAATGATTAACTTTATATTCCACTGTACAGCTTATAATGATACCAGAGAGAAGTCCAACTTTTCAACTTTGTTGCTACAAAAAATTATAAAATCTTTAAAGTTTTGTTATCCTCCGATGATGATAGGACAATACCTCTTCTGGCTGGGTACGTTGCGGAGGCATCTAGTGTCAGGAGAAAGAAATGTTCGGTAACAACTACTAGTGTTTGAGGTTTGGGTTTTTTTGTTCGGTAACAACTACTAGTGTTTGAGGTTTGGGTTTTTTTTGTTCGGTTACAACTACTAGTGTTTGAGGTTTGGGTTTTTTTTTTTGTTCAGTAACAACTACTAGTGTTTGAGGTTGGTTTTTTTTTTTTTTGGTCGGTAACAACTACTAGTGTTTGAGGTTTGTTTTTTTTTGTTCGATAACAACTACTAGTGTTTGAGGTTTTTTTTTTTTTTTGTTCGGTTACAACCACTAGTGTTTGAGGTTTGGTTTTTTTTTGTTCAGTAACAACTACTAGTGTTTGAGGTTTTTTTTTTTTTTTGTTCGGTAACAACTACTAGTGTTTGAGGTTTGGGATTTTTTTTTTTCATGTGCCTTACGCAGCTTGATGACCTTATTTAAAATGTGTTCGTTCTCTTCACCATCATGAATGATAGTGAACCAGACATTCATGACTTAGATGTGGTCCAGCGGAAATGATTTATTTCAGCGAAGAATTACGTGTGCCTGTTTATGCCGTTTGTATAAACGATTATGGTGAGAAAATTACATAGTGATTTTGAATGATGAAAAAGTACGTAATTTTCCTTTTTGTGAGACATGGTTTCGAGTCCTAACGTTAATATCAACGTTATCAGATACAATGTTTTGTTCATTTTGCGTTACTTTTTTTGGCGCTGCAAGTATAAATGGACACCCTCTTGACATAAAGATTATGTGTAGGCCATTGTCAATAAAAACGTGTCTGAAGCGTCCGTCTCTCTTCTCTACAAACACACACAAGCAAGCAAGCAAGCAAGCGCGTGCACACCACACACACACACACACACACACACACACACACACACACACACACAGTTTTTCAACTAACAAAAGACAAATGCATTAAAACTAAATTGAGACAGTTGGAGAAGAAAAAAAGGTTCAATTATTTAGAGATCCTGATCGCAGTTGCAAGAACAGTGCTCAAATAAGACTCATGGTTAGAGGA
>JADBJO010026173.1:17500-22816 GCA_016801955.1 Conus betulinus | reverse complement strand
AGAGGAGACAACCTGGACTGGGAAACCAAGTAAAGATTTCTAATACATTCACGCCCACAGACATACGAAATAAAGAATGAAAGCTGAGAAGAAAGAAAAACAGAAAGGCACTGAAGAGAGAGAGAGAGAGAGAGAGAGAGAGAGAGAGAGAGAGAGAGAGAGAGAGAGAGGGAGGGAGGGAGGGAGGGTGGGGGCAGAATAATAAAAAAGCGCTGACATGAGAGAGAGGGGGGGGGGGGGGGGGGGTAAGAGACTGAGACAGAGAGATTGATATAAGGATGCCTGTAAACGCTCAACCAGAGCCAGCCAGACAGACAGACAGTGGGTACACGTACACCTTGCTTACCTAGCCCTGCTTCATACGTGTCGAAAGGCAGGTGCTTCTCCCTGTTCACGTGCAGAGGGATGATCTCATTGGAGTTGACCAATGAGCTCCAGCCTCCTGCCGGCCGCACGTGACTCGGGTCGACGATGAAAGGCTTGAAGGGACTCTCTGGTGAAAGGGAAGTTTTTAAAACTCATCACCAACCCACCGCTAACACCTCCGTCACTACAGTTGTCCTCACTGTCATTATGTAACATAGAGTTATCAGAGCGAGCCGATTGTTACTGTCATCCTCATTACAGACACTGCCTTTGGGGGGGGGGGGGGGGACGTCAGAGTTTAGACACATTGCCATCACCATCATCAACCTTGATGACGGCCTTTTTTTTTTCCTTCTACGATGAACTTGGGGGGATCCGAGTTCAATTATCATCGTCATCACCATCACCACCGTAATTTCTGTTGGTCGTCATTGTGGTCCCAGATGACCTTCAACGGTCTTCGAAGACCTAATGAGATTGGGGTTCAACAATCATCATCAAATGATCATCGGCTTATCTTCATCAATCCACAACGAACTAGGTCATGAGTTTGGTGATCGCAGACTGGGGAAACTCAATACTGTAAAGGCTGCCAATTTGGACACGAAATACACATGATCTGTTTGGTCATTTCCTTCGATTTTGTATCCCCCTGAAAAACATACCCCGGGTGATTTTTGGAAGAACAAGCGACCGTTTTACTCAAAGAGCACGGGGAAGATGGTATTTTGCTGAACCTGCGGAGTGATTGCAGGTGGCTGGGGGGAGGGGGGGGGGGGGTGGTAGCCGTTCTGGAGGTACAAGCCCTGCAGCCGTTGGGGCAGATGTTCTTGTGTATGTATCGCCCAAGTTTCTGAACAGTTCAGCTTTACGAGGTTTACATCCTGTTCCAGAACTGTTGGACGATTTGCAGAGAAAAGCTTGAAGAGGACGCAAAGCGCTTCTTCGATCTTTGCGATTTGATCGTCCGCGTGCGTGCGTGCGTGCGTGCGTGCGTCGTGTGTGTGTGTGTGTGTGTGTGTGTGACAGTGGTCCAATAAAACATGAGTAATTTTCAATTTCCATGGTTTGTGCAGAGCTTGAAAATCAGCTTGCTCCCCTATCATGACCTTCATCGAGCAATGTTGACTGACTTCGTGAAAAGAGGAACCCCCTCCGGTTGAAGATTATTTTATGCTACGCAAGTGCTGGTGTTTGCAAAACTAGAAAACAATCAACCGAATAAAAACAAACAAGTAAAAACTTCTTCCGATTGATGAATCAGATCAGTCTACGTAGATTCCTATTATTACTTTCCCTTTATCTTCAACAGGCTTGTTTTTTTTTTAACTGGATATTAATGCTCTCATGCCCTGTCCTCTCCGGGAAGGTTCGTCTCTATCTACACCTCCTTCCCTCTCTCTTCCCAGTCCCTTCCTTTTCCACACTCTCAGGACTGCCCGGATGTCGAACATACATGGTGGATGGTGGGAGGTGTGTGTGTGTGTGTGTGTGTGTGGGGGGGGGGGGGGGGGTGTGGAGGCGGCGTTGTGGGGGGCTCTTGTAACTGGAAAATTTCGCCCTAAGTCTTATCTTCTTCTCACTCACTTCCAATCCATGCCCGTTTAGGCTGGCCTATCACTGTCTCCATTACCTTCAATGGCTTTCCCCTGCATTCGAATATCCACGGTATGGGGCCCCGTCTCCTTGGGAACGTAGGTGCCCAGCAGCGTGCCGCCACTCTGTGGGGTCAGCTGACACGGCACGTGCTGTGAGGGCCCTGCACACGGCACAGTGAAATGTCAGCGACAGGTGAACATGAAGAGAAGAAGATCATCAACGTAATTTCAAAATAATTTCAAAATAAATCAAACAGCTAAATCGTACACACATATAACTCATATATATGCCCTTCCCCCAACACACACACACACACACATACACACACACACACACACACACTCACACACACACTCACATACACATAAACATACGCACGCGCCCCCACAGACAGACAGACAGACGGAAACAGACAGACAGACAGACAGACACACACACACACACACACACCACACCACACAACACAAGCACACGCACACTCATACACACACACCCACACACACACACGCACACACACACACACACACACACACACACACACACACACACACACACACACCAGAGAGATTTGAGCTGTGAAGTGACCAGGATTTCCGTGGGGATCCACATAGAAGGTCTGTGACCTTCCCGGGATGCCTCTGTACAGACCATCTCCGTAAGCCCTGGGCTTGCCCAGCTCCGCGATTTCCTGCAGGAACGGAGACCCTGGCGACAGCGCCATCATCATCATCAGCAGCAGCAGCAGCAGCAGCAGCAGCAGCAGCAGAGTCACCACCACCATCATCATCATCAGCATTATGTTTCAGCCGAAAAGAGTTTCGGCTGGATCTCGTCGAAGAGGAACAAAAGTGAACTTCAAAAGGCTTCAATTTCCCGACCTAGAACAGGCGTCTCGTGAGCAGTGGCGTAAGACATCCGTCTGTAAAGGCACGCCTTGAGATGCCCACACATCCAAAAGTTGCCGGTTCGAATCCCGGCAGCGTCATGAAAATGGCTGGCCGTAAAAGGGCATCTGGGAGTCATGACCTGGATGCGGCCCGGCCCCCTTAGAGTGTAAGGAGTTTAGGTCTGAAGCACTTGTCTGAAGGGGGTTTTCTTCTCTGAAGACCTGCTGCTGTCAAGCTCTCCCTTTGATTTTTTTTTTTTTTCCTATTTTGTCGTCGACATCATTATCATCGTCATCGCTACGGAGTTGAGATCGTATGTCACTGTGACTAGCACCATCATCACAACATCCATCACACTAACATCAGCAGCATCATGACAACCATTTCCCCAATGTCATCATCATCATCATCATCATCATCATCATCAACACCGTTATGACAATCACTCATTTCATTTTCAGTTTCATTCTAACCTAGGTGTCCCCACACAGAACAACTTTAATTTTTCCCCCTGCGGTTGGCTGAGCGACAGACCAACACGAACTGTCATGGCGCTGACCACGTCAGGATTTCCCTCCCATTATTGTATTCCATCCGACGTTTAGGTTTGGAAGAATGTGTGGTGTAAACAGTCACAGACAACTGGACAGAAACGAACCACACCGTAAGATTATAGCTCTTCTTGCCTGCCACGAGACTCCTGTCTGCTTTATCCAGATCCTGTGGAACACTGGTATCTCGAAGTTTGAAAGGCACGTGACACGCACAGACAGACAGACAAACAAAACAGTCCCTGCACAAGCAGACGAACAAACAGTCCCCAGGCCTGCCTTTTACGGGACTTCCATCGAATTTCATCCAAAGATTGTACACACCTGGTCCTCTACGTTTCAAAGACACGTACACACTCACAGACACACAGACGGAGGCAGACAGACAGACAGACAGACAGACAGACAGACAGACAAACAGACAGACAAACAGACAGACAGACAGACAGGCAGACATGATGCCAGGCCTACCTTTCACGGGTCTGCCATCGTATTCCATCCAGATCTTGTACAGCCCCGGACCTCGGGGCTTGAAGGACACGTGGTGCACGCCCGGTTGGGCGTCAGGCCGTATCTGGCACGGGTAGCGCTCGCCCCGGTGCGTCACTTCCGCCGTCAGAGTTCCCCCCCCTGCTTTGGTGCAGTTCACTGCAAGGGATGTGGACAGGACGTTTATCATTGGATGATGATTATAACCACCACCACCACCACCACCACAATAATGATTAACAACAATAATGATTGTGTGATGATACAACAACAACAACAACAATGATGGTGATGATGCAACAACAACAATAATGATGGTGATGATGATGATGATAATGATGATAACAATAACAACAATGATGATGATGATGATGATGATAGTAATAACAATTATTCATACAAACACTATTAATAGTAGTCATCAATAGTGTTGTAATGATGCTAAAAATGACTAAGTATTAATGTGTAGAAGCGCAACTGGGAGAGTACATATCACAAAGTCAGAACACAAACGTTTGCAAACATTTACAATGAAATCAGGCTGTGAAGAGCCGAAAACTTTTTTTCTTAGACAAACAAAACGCCGGTGATGGGAGACCAACAATATTCGGGGTAATCAACTGCCAGTTCCGCATCAGCAGTTCAAAGAGGTTCCCAATGCTGCAGGAGGTGCACGAGGGCATGAAGTAGACAGCAACCAGGAGGCAGCACAGAATGAAGACCTGGCATGACACACGGGGACAGATCCGGAACAAGAAAAAAAAAAAGCAATGCAAAGATTAGACTAGTGATACACCACAGAAAGAGGAAGTGAGGAACGTGAAGAAAACTGCCCGTAATGAACAGGAGAAAAAACGGTTAAAGTGAAAGCGCAGAACAGCTCACGGCTTTTTTAAACAAAAGAAGTTTAGTAAAACGACAGAACAGGTACACTGACTGCATGTCCAAGCAAACAGAAAAGACTGTTGAATGAGGAAATCTAAAGGACCATTGCACGGTGACAAACAAAGAGGTGGACACGTTCCAGTTTTGTTCAATTCATGTTGCTTATAGCCCAGCTGAACTCAAGGGACCATATGAAGGCTGTCATCTCATCGAAGTCAATTACTTACACAGGTGATAAAAAAGAAAACCTCAATAGGCCAGTTGTTTTTCAACGCGCAAAAAAACCTTCAATTTTCCTCCCAAAATATCTTAGATCGGATGAAAAAAAAAAAACCCACTGAATTCTTACCAGAGATAAAAAGAAAAAAAAAAAAAAAAAAAAAAAAAAATCACAGCTCGTGGTATATTTCTGATCAAGGTTTTCATCGATTCTGATGTAAAGAACCCCAGTTCGGTTCCAACCTTAGGGGTCCGTATTCTTCCCAATTTGAACAATACAGACACTGACCTTGGAGTCATGCGTAATTTGTCCAAATTTC
>JADBJO010026172.1:20000-22819 GCA_016801955.1 Conus betulinus | reverse complement strand
TCTTAAATCGTTAATTCCCCATCCACTGTCGCCACCATGCTGTGTTGTAGAGTTGATGGTGTTTTTTGTGAGTAGCCTGCTTTCCTTGAACAAATCTTTAAAATTGTATGTAGTAACTCCACTAAACATGAGCATACGAATCACAAGACAAAGCACTACGCGTTTTTATACTGTGTATTACTCTACAATGATGTAGAGTTGTCTTCTTTAATGAACTGTTTTACATCATTCTATATTGTGTACAGTTGTTACAAAACTGTGTTCTATATGACTCCTTAATGTGTGTAATGTTTCATAGTTTCTATATTGTGTGGATTTGCTTCCTTCAATATGTTGAATACATCATTCTATTTGTGCAGAGCGTTTTTCATCAGTAAAATAGTAATCCATAACATTCTATGATATTGACAAGCTGCTTTATTATTCTATAAGTGTGTTTCAACATCATTCTACATTGTGGTAGAGCTACTTCCCTCACTAAAATATTTCATATACATAATATATTGTGTCGATTGTTTTCTATCTTCGATAAAATCATTTGTTATTTAAATCTACCTGCAATAGAAAATATATTAGAGTTACATACAATAGCTAAGGAGAGAGAAAGAGAGAGAGAGAGAGAGAGAGAGAGAGAGAGAGAGAGAGAGAGAGAGAGAGAAAGAAAAAGAAACGAACGAACGAATGAATGAATGAACGATGTTATTGACCATCAGCCACATGTTACCATTCAAGCTGAAAAAGGGGGTGGACTGAGGGAAGGGTGGGGAAAGGGCGGGGGAGGGTGGTATGAAGATTATTGTTCAAGGTAGAACATTAGGTCTAGCATGAGACAGAGCAACCCTAAACAATATACATCAATGTCACAAAGATATATTTCTCGTTAAAACATAGATTTGAACGATTTGTAACACGCGTACTTTTCCTCTGTCTCTCTATAGATCCTGCCCATTCTTGAGTAAACATATCAACTAGTCTTTGCCTAAAAATTGCCAAGAATCCGCGAACATCACCCACACCCTGTTGTAGCCATACAAAGTTAAATCCAGTCTCGCATAACAATTCTCTAATTTTTGTCACCCAGCATTTCTTTTACATTTTGATCTAGAGTTAACCGCATTTCGTATGCTTTACGAGGAAGCTTTTGTTGGTCCCCATTCTAAGCAGCTTAAACCAATATCTCATTGCACATATATAGGAGTTGATATATAACGGATATCTTCCCAATTCCCCATATACCATTTTGTTTGGTGTCTTACTTGATACACCCAAGAAACGTTTGCATGCAATCAAATGAATCTTTTCTAAGTATTCCAAACGGTTAAGGCCCCAAACTTCAGATGAATATAATAAGATTGGTTTAATTTTGGCATCAAAAATCTTAAAGTAGATCTGATAACTAATATCCTTATTTTTCTGGAAAGCCCTTCTAGATTAAGCATAGCTTTTTTTTTTTTGGCCTTGGCAACCATGTTCAGTGCCAAACCTCGGGCTAATTTTAGTGGAAAAAATGAAACCCAGATAACGGTATTTGTTCACTATTTCTAATTTAATATTGCCAAATAACCATTGTTCACTTTTAAACAGAAAACCCCCCCTTTTCTAAAGACCATGACCTTAGTTTTGTCCGTGTTAACTTTCATGTTTCATATTGGTGCAACATGTCAAGTACGTTTAGCTGGTTTTGCAGACCAACAGGAGTAGACGCTAATAGAATAATGTCATTTGCAAACAGCAGAATAAACAGTTCCATCATGCCAGGTACCACAACTGAATGCCATGTCTACCTTTTTCAGATAAGTGATTCGCTAACTGGTTAATAAACATTTCAAATAGCATTGGCCTCAACACACACCCATGTCTGACTCCCATTGGGCAGTCAAAGAAGTCTGAATATTCAAAGTTGGATCTTACACAAGATACTAATGAGTTATACATTGCTTTTAAAGAACAGAAGAATCTCCCCTTAATACCTTGGTTTCTAATACACTGCAGTAACTCAGCGTGTCTTACAGAATCAAAAGCATTTTCTGAAGTCTACAAAAGCATCATAAAGCTTTTCACCACCCTGAGGACAAGCATTTTGAACCATAGAATAAACACAGTAGATTTGGTCTATTGTAGAATAGTTTTTTTTTTTTCTAAAACCAGCTTGACTTTCAGAGATCAGGTTGTTATCTTCAAGCCATGCGTATAGACGATTATTTAGAATAGTGCTATAGCATTTTGAAATTGAGCTTAATAAGGATACACCTCTATAGTTATCCACATTCTCCACATCTCCCTTTTTGTGGATTGGGATAGTGGTTGCCTTTGCCCAACTTTAGGATAAATGCCTTTTGCAAATATAATGTTGAAAAGCCTTTTCAAAAAGGGAATAGTAATTGCACTTCCAGCCTTCAGCATTTCAGAAAGGGCTCCATCTGATCCACATGCTTTACCTGACTTTAATTTGTTCACAGCAATTGGAATTTCACTTTCTGTGATTTCAGCATTTAGCACGTGCTCTTCGTGTTCAGTCAAATCAATGTTGTCACAATGTTCACCATCCGAATTACTATCATCTATTGAAAACACATTTTTAAATTTGATCGTACCATTTATCTATTGAAATATCTTTTTTTTTTTTTTTTTTTTTTGCTCTTCTTTGCTTCACACACCCATTTCAATTAACTGTTTCCAAAATTTGGATGAATCAGAAATATTGACGCTAACATTTCGGCCTTCCTTCGTTTAAAGCTTCATTTTTAAACTTCAGCAATTTCTTTGTACTTTTTCTCTTTGCTTGTACATGCTGTAATCTGTGTTCTATTTTTCTAGTT
>JADBJO010026172.1:12500-15000 GCA_016801955.1 Conus betulinus | reverse complement strand
TGGCATCAAAGAACAATAAAACCAGTAAGACTGGCAAAAGAAAAAAAAAAGATCTTCGGACTTTTGTTCTGTCTTCAACAGCTCACCAGGAGGGTCCAAGACATCAAGTGAAAGAAAGACGCACCGCTCACCTTCTGTCAGTGTCAAACAAGGAACTTTAACGATTCTAATCAATACAGGAAAAATGACAACAGAGACGAGAAGCGACACTACCTTCACAGCTGGGGGTGATGATGGCAATCTTTCTGCTTGTGACCAATTAAAAACATTGAACAAAAGCTCTGCTCGCAAATACATGTTGTGCAAGATAATATCCAAGACAGTGAAACAAACATCAGAATCTATATTTCTGACCAGTTTGAAAAGTTACATGCAGGAATTTTTGATATGCAACAAGAAAACAGTTTGTTAAAGGAAATGAGAGAGGAGATGGAAGATCAAGTGGAAGATCTGCAAGACGAGGTTGCAGGTCTGAAGAAATAGCTTGTCAGTGAACGAGAAGAATGAAACAATTTGGAACAATACCAGAGAAGAGATTCGGTGAGTTTCTTGGGTTTTGGTCCGGATAAAGGGCAGGAAACCTAGCAGAATGTAAACAGAAAATTTTAGCAACTATCCACGACAAACTACGGTTGTCAAACATACAGCATTCAGACATAAGCATCGCTCATCGGGGTAGGTGCAAGGAGAGAGAGGCCCAGGTCTATCTTTGTAAAGTTCGTCACACGGAAGCACAAATCAGAAGTCATGTTTAAAGACGACTTCTGAAAGGATCCGGCATCAGTATTGTGGAAG
Organism: Conus betulinus; assembly: GCA_016801955.1. Lineage (NCBI taxonomy): Eukaryota > Metazoa > Mollusca > Gastropoda > Neogastropoda > Conidae > Conus > Conus betulinus. The sequence continues at coordinate 14,205 of JADBJO010026172.1, read as the reverse complement.
ACCTCACCCCCACCAACATGAGCCAACTTTCATAAGTGAAGAACCACCCCTGTGTGAAGACGTGCTGCTGACAAAGGAGGGGAGCATCTTCGCCCTGCTGACCAATGGCAACAAGGTACAAATACGCAACAGTGACCTGGAAATGATCAGCAGGGCAGCCAAGGACATCAGAACGTCAGACATGGACATGTCTGCTGTACCCCATTCTCCCCACCACGGACCATTCAACTGAATGCCCTCCTGCCTGTCAGCAAACCAGATTCCCAGCACGTCGAAGGTCCCCCAGATACAACAGGCCCATGGCAGTCAGCAGTCAGGTGACCCCAATTCCCGAACATGGCAATCCGAGGGCAGGGGACGTGCTGTCTTCAGAGACAACCGGGCCAGGTCCAGTCGTGTCAGAGACAGTCCCTCTCGCGCCACACCCAATGGAAAAAAGCAAATCTCTGCTGATCCAGATGAACCAGGTACCCACCAGAAACACAGCCAGGGTAAAGAGTCGTCATAATTGTAAAACTGTGAGTGTCAAAGATTTTTTTCTCTTTTTATTTCCAAGGAAGGGCAAAGGGAATACACTGCGTGAAGGGGGAGGGGTGGGAGGGGAGGAGGAGGGGGCAACGACTGAGCCCTTCTTCTTCCTTGTTTGTAGGAACAATCATTTGTGTGAACACGATTTATACTCATAACAAAGATTAGAAACTTAGATCAGTCAAACATTATTAGAGATACTGACAGAGATGATATCAACTAAACAACTGACAGGCATGGTTATAGGAACAATGACTGAGAGAGTTAGGAGAGTGGGAGGGAGAGAGACATGGGGGGGGGGGGGGGGGGGGATGGCGAGGGGGGGGGGGGGGGTGTCGCAGGAGTCGTAAAGGAGATCAAAATAATAACATGTTATTATTAGTAGGATATCATCATCATCATCATCATCATCATCATCATCATTGTGGTGGTGATGAGTATTGGTATTAGGGTTTTTTTTCAGGTTTGAGCCAGTGTTCTCTCTCTCTCTCTCTCTCTCTCTCTCTCTCTCTCTCTCTCTCTCTCTCTCTCTCTCTCTCTCTCTCTCTCTCTCTTTAATTCTTCAGCATAACATAATCCGTCCCACCTACTCTGTTGTATAGAAATTTCAGATAATCCAGCTTGAAAGGAGAGGGGGATGGGTGGGAGAGGATGGGGAGGGAAGGCAGAAAATAGTTGGAGAAACCCAGCCCATGCACTATGACTGTGTAAAGTTGTGTTCACTTATCCAAAATGTGGGTCATGCATTGATTCTAACAAAATTTGTTAGAAGATAGGGAGGTGGAAGAGTATCAAAAATACACAGAAAAGACGGGGGGGGGGGGGGGGGGGGGGGGGGAGGGGGGGAGGGAGAGCAATGGGAATCAAGTGAAAAGGACAAGAGGTCCATGTGAATACATAAATTGTCAAGAATACGCTATGATATTGAGATACAACGACTAACGAATGTCTAAGCTTTTTTTTTTTTTTTTTTTTTTCTTTTTTTTTTGCGTCCACAAAATATGTGCGGTCACTTTGGTTGTTGATTTTGATTGTAACCTTCTAAAACATGTGTGCTGTGTGTGTGTGTGTGTGTGTGTGTGTGTGTGTGTGTGTGTGTGTGTGTGTGTGTGTGTGTGTGTGTGTGTGTTTTTGTGTCCGCGCATTAATGTGTGCGTGCGCGTGCGTGCGTATGTAT
>JADBJO010026172.1:0-5000 GCA_016801955.1 Conus betulinus | reverse complement strand
TGGAGAGTAGCGGAACCGGGCCGGAACCCTTCGCTGGGTGGAAGGCAGTCTGCTGAGCTTTGGAAGGATCTCAATCCTTGGGTTACCAACACAACATCCTTCAGAGTCGTTCCAGACTCTTACTTCCTTCGTTGGAGGTGGCGCATGTACTGGTGGGGCTTTGGGCTCTTCGTTGAGTGAAGCTTTCCAGTAGCTCTCCTCTGTCTTTACCCGCCGTTCTGGTAAATATATATGTATAAATATGGTGTGTTGTATTTTCGTTGAGTTTGAGAGTTTGTACGCCAAGATGGGATTCGCATTTATTCGGCCAGTATATATTTAAGTGACATTGAAGTCATTTCTTTAAGTTGGATGTTAAGCAATGGCTCTGTTTGGGGAGCTACTTGTAGGCTTGACATATGTATCTAGTTCTATATTGGAGTCGGGTCATATTTGGATAAATGTTGGCGTAGGGATATTCCAGAAGCGATTCTTCAAGGATTGAAGCAAATTATTTAGTTTTTTGTTGTTTTTTTTTTAACATCAAGTCGGGTCCGGAACGGAACGAGTTGCCGCCGACTAACATTCAGGCAACTAGTGGAGATTTCCGATGTGGCGCTCCCGCCATAGGTCCCGCACCTCGTCTTGTTTGTTTGTCTCTGTCGTTTTTTTTTTTTTTTTTTTCATCATTAGTTTTTTTTATGTAAGTATTTTGTAGATAACATGGAAGAATGAATGAGTTTTTTATGGAATTTCATCTGGCATTAATTTAAAATGTAATGTGAACTTCCAAGAGTTTATTGTATTGTAATTTGTAATGTGAATGAGACAAAATTGAGAATTGTAATAAAGGAAAACAAGGAAATGAGGAAAAACAACAATGATTCAAGAACAGATGAAACCAAAAGAAAAAACAGATTGTAAAAGTGTATTCTTCTTTGAATTCTTTAAATTGTACGTACACGGTCCACACACGCCCTGCATTCACACACATTATCCACAATCATCATGATTATGCGGCGAGGGACTGACATCCGCCGCAGGGCGCTTTTCGTTTCTTCTTGGAGATAGGCCACAGTTGTTGACGGTGGGCGACCTGGAGGATGGTCCCAGAGAGGAGGATACCGGAGATGAGCCTGAGGGGTGCTGGAGGAGTCCGGCGCAGGAAGGAGTCTTCTAGGCGCCAGTGAGGAGAGCAGCCAGTCTTGCTCCGGAGAACTAATCCGCGGAACACTTGGGACAGTCTCCAACAAATAAGTTATGTGGCCAGTGTGTGTGTGTGTGTGGGCTGTGGATATGTGTGCGTGCGCTAGTGTGATCTAATGTATATTGTTATGCCCCTTTGTGTTGTATTAGTTTGTTTCTCCCCCTCCTCTTCTATTTGTTGGGGGTAGCTTTAGATGGTGATAGGTTGGGTGGCGGTGAGATCCGGGTGGTAGTGTTTCTTTTTAGGGCTCCCCCTCTATCGGGTTATTTTGTCCTTTAGTGATAGTTAGCTCCTGATAGGATCTACACTCTTCTTTAGTGTTTCTTTTTAGGGCTCCCCTCTATCGGGTTATTTTGTCCCTTAGCGATAGTTAGCTCCTGATAGGATCTACACTCTTCTTTGGTTGTTTTTTTTTTTCTTTGTAGTTATTCTTTTTCCTGTCTTTCCTCCCTCTTCTTTGATAGGTGCCCCAATTTCATAAATGGAGTGTATGTGTGAGTGATTAGGGTGTTTAATATATTTGTTTAAATTTGTATATTTAAAATTTAATAAATATTATTATTCCGTACTTTCTGGAGGTAGGGAGTGGTTGAGTGTTGTGCATCTATGCTCTTTGTCTGTTCCTGCCTCATTCCCCTGACAGGGTCTTTTACCCTTGACACAGGTGTATTGGTTTTGTGTTAGGGAGCAGGTAGAAGGTGGGTTGTTTGGTGTCTGTCATTATGAGGAGTTTGGCTGTCTTCGGTAAGTTGTTATGTTTGATTTCTTGTTTAACTGTGGTTGAGATGAGTTTCTGGTGTTGGGGGAGGGTTGATACTGTGAGTGGTGTATAGAAATTTGTGTCTGACAGTTGTCTGTGTGCTTCTTTTATGTACAGCTGTTTGTCCCAGACCACCACTGCACCACCCGTGTCTGCTGGTTTGATGGCAATGTCTTGTCGTTGTCTCAGTGATTCAAGGGCTTTTTGTTCATCCCGTGAGAGGTTTGAATGGGCGGACAGGTTTGGATTTCACTTGAGAGATTTCTTTTCTACACTTTTTGATGTAGAGTTCAACTTCAGTGGATTTGTCAAGAGGTGGCTGGCGAAGTACTGGAGTTCGAAAAAGGTGGGTAAAAATGTCTGAGCTTTCTGGTAGAGGGGGCTTTGGCACACCGTCAAGTGCAGCTATCTATCTTAATTTTCTAAAGAATCATTCAACATCAACGTGGTTTTGATATTTATTGGTGGTAGGCTGAATGGGAAATAAATTTCAGACCTTTTGCCAGGACTGATCTTTCATCATTGGTGAGTCAGATTATCAGGAATGCAGCGAACAAGGTGGTGGGTGTTGCTCATGGGTGATAGAGGGGTCAGTGTTGTGTGTAGGGGGGTTCAACTGGTCTGGGTTTGCCTTGTATTTGTTTTGTAGTTTCGATAACTTGTCTTGCTTAATCTGGTAGCAGTGATTGTGAATGAGTTGGTTGTGTGTATGGATGAGCTGTCTGAGTCTTGAAGCAGTGGCTATGGGCATGATGATTGTGGTTTGTTGTTTGAAATATTGAAGAAGACGGGAGAGAGATTCCAGGGATGAATTTAGTGTTTTGGTATGTGCCAACATGAGTTGGCTTGGAATAGAATCCTTGTAGTGGTAGTGGTAAGAGCGGTATTATGAAGATCGGATGGGGTGTGAGAAAGTGAGAAGCCGCGAGGGGTGATTCGCAGTCGAATGCATTGTTTTAGAAAGTTGAGATGGGATGCAGATTTCGTTTTCTGAAATTGTGTTTTAGCATACCCTAGTGCAAATGGCTGGATGATAGGTGGCAGAAAATGAATGGACTGGTGAAAACTGGCATGTGTACGGGAGAGGAATTGGGGGGCGGCATTATGTGTTCTGATTTTGGTTCTTACTGTAGAGTTGGTTGAGAGAAGAAGAAGCAGAGTTAAGAGGTCAGGAGTGTCTGATTGCGATCGCACGTACACGACTAAAAACGTATGTTAAACAAAACACGGATCAATGATTAACTGTATACAATGATCGAAAGTCGTATACAAGATAACAATTGCACACACTGATGACGTAAACAGAAATGCGAAACAACGAGGGGTAGCAGTCAGTATGAATCAAAATAGATCTAGTTGCAAAGTGAAGCGACTGCAGGCGGAAATCTAAACAAATCTTAATAAAAATGTCAGCGAACCGCCCAGAGAAACGTGGACAAACGAGTCACAAGACAACACACAACGCGTTTCGACCTCTTAGGTCTTCCTCAGGTGAAACAAAGACGAACAAATAACGAAAATGCACTTAGCTTTGATTGCTTCAGATTGCTTCTGAGTTCAGCGCAAGGAAAAAGGCGTTGAATGAGAACGAGGCTGTCGGAAGGGAAATAATGTGTGAGTCAAAGTCGTAATGATGATAATAATATTACTGATATTATTAAATTTCTTTTTAATGTTTCATTTATTTATTTATTTGATTATTATAAAAATGTATTTTCTAAATATAATTCTGTATCGTGCTTTTATTACCTTAACCTTCACTATCGTTGTTAGTAGTACCATTCAGTAATAATATTGCTAGTATTGATACTACCACACCACTAGTATTGACATCGCCATCGCCTTCGCCTCTGAGACTGTTGCCATGGCAACCCTACTGTTTAAGAATCCTCTAACCCACTCTCCTTTCTCCCATACCCACACTTATTGACACCAAGATTGGTAGCAATCTTGTCTTATTTTTATTTTTATTTTTTTTTTTATATTTTGACCATTATTAGTATTCCTATCAGTAATACTATTATCATCACGTCTTTACTCTAAGTTATAAATGACATACACATATACTGCAAACATTTATGCAATCTGTTTTTAATCATATACACACTGTCAAACTGTTTGATACAAAGCAAGCAGCAGAAGTGGAAGTTTGCCTGCTGTAGGTATGGTGATAACATGAGTGCAAGAGGTTTGGGATGAGAAGGCGGAGGTGATTGTGATTTTTTTAATAGAATACAGTTCAAATATTCTCACTCAGTCAGTTCATAAATGGCCCTATCTCTTTCATTGAAAAAAAACAGTCCAGCCCACGCTGAATCAAAACCACCTGAAATGAAAACCAAGGACATTAAGATCCAGTTGCAACTGCAGTCAAATGTAGCATGCACATAGGGGGAAAATGCGACAAACCTCCCAGTTAATAATTACTCTAAGTTATAAAGCACAGCGCTTGTGCATCTGTGACCTTCTGAGGGCTTTGTGTGAGCACACGTAGAAGACATTTAAACACGTGCATCCATTGTCGGTAATTGAAGATATATTTAATGATGCATAAAATACACATGTTAAAAACAGCAGATCTCATGTATCTAAGTTAAGGCCAACCTCGTCCTTTAAAAGCTCCATGACAACCAGACCAGATTAGAAAGACGGAGGGAGGGGGGAGGGAGAAGGGGGCGAAGGAGAGGGGAGGGGTGGGGTGGGAATTTTCGGAAAAACAAAAAAAAAAAAAAAAAAAAAAACATAATATGGAATTTCAAGAACAGTTGTTTAACATTTCTTTTCCCAAAACAGCGTCTAAACCCTAGTTAGTAATTGAAGTTTTCTTCTTCTTTTTTCTTTCATTTGGCTACGTCTTATTTATTTGTTTGTATGTTTGTTTGTTAGATAGTTTGGTTGGTTGTTTTCTCGCCGTTTAAGGTCCAAGCTCCGTTGTTGCCGACTGCTCCCCCCACCCCCAACCCCCCACCCCATTGTGTAAACGTTTCGTAAATTCCAGGGAGGTTAAATCTTCTGCAATAGACATTTTTAAGCAAATTTCTCTTTAGTAGTTGA
>JADBJO010026171.1:0-22819 GCA_016801955.1 Conus betulinus | reverse complement strand
GACTTACAACATTGAAGGACTGTCACACATTTTGATAACGATCTTCGATCTTATTTAAGTAGCTTTGATTTTTGTTTGCTTGTAGAAACTTTTGCTACTCACTTTCCAGACCATTTATTTCCTAGTTTTAAATCTTTCATAATTCCTGGTGTTAAGCTATCTATCTGACGGTATAACAGCCAGATTATCGGGTGGTTTGACTCTCCTTGTCAAAAAGGAATTAGCAACCTATGTGGAACAAGTGTTTGTAGAATATGACAATATAATAGTTATGAAAATGGCTAAAGAATTGTTTAACACAGATTCTCCTACAATTTTTGATCAGAACGTATATTCCACCCACGAACTCTCAGTATTATCAGGACACTGAAATATCCAATGGGGTGGGCCCTCTTAGAACAGTGTATCCTAGATCTGATGGAAACGTCGGAAATGTACCACGTTTTCTTTTGGGCGATTTCAACGCCACGATCTGGGGAGAGAAAAACATTTGTGAGAGGGATGAGGATGGAAGGGGACGACGCTGCGCTTTGGAAGGGGGGTGATGATCAAGCGTCTTGTAAGGGGTTTGATTTAGAATGTAAATGTACTGGAATAATCACTACCCACGATTGTTTGCAGACATTTTGTCATTCATAAGATTTGAAAAAGTAAATAGTAATTTGAGGGTTGACTGCTGAACCAGTATCTCTCTTCTATATATATATATGAGATACCGGGTTCTGGCACTCAACCCTCGAATTGCAAGACGTAAATATCAAACTTTACTAAAAGAAGGAAGAGGAAAAGTATCAACAAAGCTTTGTTAGATAAACTTGTAACGACAGTGAAAAAAACGAAACACGAACTTCGGGGGACGTTGTTCATATGACATCTTTTCAAAGGGTAGCAGACGAGAAAACAGCATATGTATTGACACTTGGTTTCAAAATGTTAAAGCTTTGCTGGAGATAGAAGTTGACACGACAGTAAATAAGGACTCAACTGAAGTTGAAATAGATTGTTACATGGATTGTCTAGTCTTAAAAAATTTGCTGGTTTTTAGGGGGAAAAAAATCTTTAAAGACAGCTGGTCCCAATGGCTTTATTGCGCGAGTTCCATCAAATTCAAATTATCAGGTATACTTTTTATCTGATACTATTTAATAAGCTGTTTTAAAACGGTGTATTCCCTGATTACTGGAATAAATATAGTATTCAACTTATTTTTAAAAAGGGCCAATAATCTATGAAAATGTACAGGAAATTTCCCTGCTTGATGTTTGCACTAAATCGTATGTTTGGTATAGTGATAAATGATAGACTGCAAGAATGGGTGGAAAAAGACAATATTACAATTGATTGTCAAGCTGGATTTAAGAAAGGATGCTCAACAGTCCTCAACAGTCGACCATGTTTCCTTTTCTACCACTCATACAAAAACAGTGTTGTTACAATCGTAAATTTCAAGTTGCATTTATTAATTTCGAGAAAGCTTTTGACCCGATAATTCGAAATCTTCACAGGTTAATTGTCTTGAAAAAATGGCATGTGAAGGTAAATTGTTCAAATACATTAAAAGTATGTGCAATGACCGCAAGGCTAGAGTTTCATGTGTTTTTGTGTAAACTGATTACATTTCCTGCACATCAGGGCTAAGACAAGGAGATGATGCGTGCAGCCCTGTTCCATTCTCTCTTCTCATTAACGAAGAAGTGGTAGAAGTTATTAGCAATGGAAGGCATGGTACTAGAGTTTTCACCTGATGCATTTGAATTGTGTATTCCATCGTTGGCTGATGAGATCGTTTTGATGGCAGAAACAGTTAATGTTCTGCAGACACAATTGAATCACCTCTGCATTCCGTTACATCTCTGCAGCATAACGTTAACATGGTTGCAAATAATATCATAGTATTTCAGAAGGAAGGAGGCTATTTCAGTGCGAGAAAAAAAGGTTATATAATGGTGATCTAGTGCATGCAGTTAATGTGTTTAAATTCCTGGGAAATATTTTTTTCTACACTCTTCAGCTTTACTGCTGCATGCAAAGAAGAGTGGAAGTAGTACTAACATGTTTTAATTTCTATTTTAGAAAGGGTTATACGTGCTCAGTGACAACCCTTTTAATGTTTTTTCATGAAAACTCTGTCATCCTGAAACACAACCAATTATTGTGCAGTATAGCTCTGAATTACAGGACCTAGACAATGCCACTGCCTATTGTGAATCTGTCCACTTTTTGTTTTTCAGTAAATATTGAGTAGTAAGCAGGCAGACTCAAATGACCCTATTTATGGTGAAACAAAATCGATAGTCAATTTATATAATTTCTCTTGTTAAGTATTTTCGCTGCTAGCTCAAGATGATCCAGATGGACAGTGACTGGATTCCATGTAAAGCGTAATGGTATGTTGTATGACCTGGATGCAAGTGGTAATAAAATCTGGGTAGCAAATGTTTGCTTACGCTGAATTAAATATGGACTTGGTTTTTTGTTTGGGCAAGTCAGAGTATAGAAGTGTTCCTACATCTACACATTGTTTCAAGCAAAGGCTTAATGACTGTCAGTGGCGAAGTTGGTGCAGTCATATTCAAACTTCGCCATCTCCTGGTGAACAGTTGATAGCCGAACTGCAACGACGATGTGACCTTGCGCACGAAACAGTTCCTAGATGATGACATCATCTAGTACGAGCGGCGTCAGGTTCACGGGAGTAGTAGTGTCCTTACGTACGTAAAAGTTTAGTTAAGGCTATCTTGCTGCACAACAGTGATAGGTCTACAGGATAAATTGTCCTTTCACATGTAACAGTTCACAAATATTATCTTGCTGCACACCTACAAGCGAAACTACACACAGATGCCTTTTTTTCTGTCCTGTGCCAGACACTCAGTAAAAGGGGGAAGCAGCCACATCTGGCACTGACCGTGACCGAATTCTGCCATCCCAACCTAGGCACGTCGGCAGAGTCTTCTTTTAGAAGTATTAGAACAAACAGTGTTTGGCAAAACTTTGTAGGTGTTTACCTACCTCATGAATTAGATAAGCTCTTTAATTGTGCAAAACTGAGTGAAAAAGTATGCCACTGAGTTATCCCTTTGCTACAATGTAGACATTTTGAATGATTAAGAGGACAAGCAGTCTACAGCCATTTGTATGAAATCTTACAGGAAACTCATGGGTGTAAAATACACCACCAAACTTTCTGACCTCAACACTATGATCGACTATGCTGCACTTAATATTCAGAACATATCAGAAATCTCGACAAACTTTCGATCCACAGCTGTCTTTCAGTCACTGCAAAGTGTGCTGTCACTTCAAATCAAAAGCCAAACAGGTCCCCCCCCCCCCCCCTCCACCCCAGATTATCCACTTTATCGTTTAAGTCCATCACATTATTTTGCAATTCAGCCAATTGCTCTCTTAGTCATTTCACACACCATTCCACCTTCGTCGAGCTTACTGTCAGTTGTGGGCATTCTGGACTTCCATGGACAGAAGCATCTCCCATGACATCAAAAGGGAGCAGGCTGCTGGGAAGGTGGAGGAGTAGACTGCCTGCTGTCCTGGGATGTCGTGGCCCTGTCCATGCTCGTGGTATCCACTGCTGTGCCCAGTTTTTGCCTGCCTCGGGTTGTCATTGGGTCCAGGCTTCTGCCTCACAAGTGACCACACCTCATCAGCAAACTGCCCCAGAAAACCAGGTTCACCACAGGACAGGCTGAAGGTGACACTGTCCCGGTCTGCTCCAAAATATAGACATGGTGGTTTATGCGGCTTTCTTCTCCTTGGCCCTCTTCATCACAAGTGAAATGTAGACTGGTAAAAACAAAGAGTTGGCATTTCGCTCCAGAAGCGAAGCAGAGTGGATAGCGTGTGGCTAAGAATGAAGCACCTGATTGAGAGTGGCGACGTAGAGTGGTTCTTTCTCCGACAGGTAGGAAGAATTAGTGGGACGCATAACATACCACTAAACTTTTCAGGTTAACTGCACCCCCAAACTTTTCAGCACTTAAGGGAACATGACCAGAGAGAGAGAGGAGAGAGAGAGAGAGAGAGAGGAGAGAGAGAGAGAGAGAGAGAAAACTTACACGTATAGATAATAGTATGCTCTCTATCATCTACTTATGTGTGTATATGAGTGCTACTTGATGAACATCATTGACGAATCTTCCTCCTTGGTTTTTCTGTGCCTTGTATCTAAGTATACGAAGCACAAAAAGCCTGGGAATAACGTTGTCTGCTTTTCTTCATCCACAATCATCACAGAAGAATAGTCCTGATTCTGGTTCTTTTGGTACCAACGATGGCGCCTACATGTCATTTATTGTACTTCTTCTTTATATGGCTGAATTTTTAACCGTGATTTTTAGCAGTTTTAATATTTTCTTTTCTTTTGCTTGTCCCCCTTTGTTCTGCGCCCACAGTCCACGCATACAGAAAAGGGTACAGAGCAGAGCTCAGTGGAATCACGAACACAATCATCGCCTCACGGATTGTGTCTAAAACAACTGACGCCAGATGAAGTCATGATCATAATGAGACCTAATGTCAACCAGGAACCGGAGTTTGCATTAGCAATCTTTGTCATCAACTGGGTGGAATGATATAGTGACTTTACAGAGACATTGAGCTGAATTCTATACTTTGGAATTCGTCTGTGGATGGCGACAAAGGAAACTCACTATTATCACGGAGAACGTGCAATTCATGATCACAACAGCAGTAAACCACTTGAAACGTGTGGAAATCATTATAGCGAGTGAATAGAGAGCAAACGACAGAGACCTGATTGACCCTGCAGACCCCACTGTGACAAACCAGGGAGAAAACGGTATCCCTGATAGCATGATTCCCACAACCCATGCTGCATAAAGAGTTACAACTGTGAACGCTTTACTCAGTCTTCGTGATTCACCAGAATAGTAAAAAAGAATGAAATGGTTCACACAGATCAACATGATAATGAAAGCGGACATTTCAATAGATACAAACCATAAAAAGCCACTCACCTTACAGATAACGCTGGCTATTGACCCAATATTTTTTTCTGACTGGATGTAATTTCCATGCAACATGCTGTCTGCTACAATTATACTTCCAACATGACATCCCATACAGATATAAGCGAACTGCAAATGCCCAACAGCTGCTACAAAAATTCCTCTCATACAGTTTGATTACTGCAAATAAAGCTAAGAAACACAATGAATTCCCTACGATGGCGGTCATGCCAGTTAACCGAGAAGAAGGTTTATACAACTCTGATGGCAGCAGGGTTCTACAGGGCCAGAGGGAAGGTGTGAGGCGCGCTACACATTTCAGGCTGCTTGAGTGTGGAGGAAATAGATTTTCACAGCAAAACCTATAGTCTGAGGAAAAAGATGACTTTTAAGTGCTCCGCCTTTGACAATAAATCCAACGGAAAGCTTTCAATTGGATTCCATCTTAAATCTACTTGGGTCAATTGTGGAACATTTCTAAAACCTGTACATTTGATATATTCTCATGGAAGACAGAGAGATGTTCAACAATTCTGCATGATAAAGGTATACAGACAATAAGGTGTCGATAATGTTGGCATGCGTTTTAGATAAACTAGCTCGTCTCAGCGCATAATGTACATGCTTCCCCCATTTATTTGTGATATGACTAAGCGGATTGTTTGCTAAGAAGAGGGTCTTCAGATGTGGAAGCTGAAGAAACATGATCACAAGAAGAGTCTTCAAGTGATTATTGGAAAGGTCAATGTATTGCAAATTGGTAAGCGTTATATACGTGATATATTAAATAGGGAGCAGTCAGACAGAACTAAACACACGTCAAATACACATTTATCTCAAAATCTGTTAATGACATTCCTGTACCTGTGGCATCTAAGTAACGAAGTTCAGGGAAAAAGGTCAGGCAGAAATGTTGTGCTGCACCAGAAAGAATGACCTTGACACAGACAGCCTTCAGGACAGGTCATCATGTCACACATCACTTCATCATCCCGCTGTGGACACTGCCCCCAGCCATCACACAGATGATCTCCATGCACACACACTGTGTGAAATTTCGGCACTGATAGAACCCAGGGCAGGTCTCCCTCTCACAGTCTTGTTCGTCTTCTCCATAAACACAGTCAGACAATCCATTACAGTGAGTGTAGACAGGGAGACAGTACAACCAATATGCTGTGCAGCGATAGTGTGTCGCTGGACATGGCTCGTCATCTTTAATGATTTGCTTAATGAAGTAACCGGTGCCATCTAAATTAATATGTAAGCTTTTTTTCTTTCACATTAAAAGAGAAGTGAGGAGTGTCAAAAACATAACACAGCTTCACGTCAGAGTGATCCAAACAATCAGAATATTCATTACAACGTTGACTGTCTAACACGCACTGACCATTTAAACACAGAAAACCAGAACATGCAGGATGCTCACAGAATGACTCGTCACTTGCATCTGGACAGTCCTCTTTAAAGTCACATACCAGAGTGTGATGCACTGTCCTGTCATTGTTATCACATATGAACATGATCTCAGCGATCTCCCTAAGATGGAACACTGAGCTATGAGCTATTGTGTCTAAGATCAATTTTCATCAACCCACGACACGACACTGTAAATGCGTTGTTCTTCCAAAATTATGAGTGCAATCAGACGACAAAAACTGGTGAGGATGGTGAGGTGATGATTATCAGCGCTGATATGTAAAACCTGTCGACTCTTTGTTAAGATAGACGAAGTTAAAAAGTAATTCATTTAGTACAACACCGTGCAGGGAAATAGAATGGATTCCTTTGACTTGATTTCACACTAAGAACACCTAAATAATGACTATTTACCTCTAGTATCATTGAAGAACAGATCGAAACGCCTGGCCTGGCTTGTCTTGTAGGTGTGTGTGTTTAAGTGATAATGTCTGATTTGAAATGCTCCATGTTGTAAGTCACAGTGTGTGTGTCTGACCATAAACTCATTTTACTGTATTGCAAAAGGATGCAAATGCCAGCCTTCTGTCAAACCAATGGTAACAACAAAAAACGTGAATAATTCATAAAGATGTGAAGAGCATCTTTCTTTTTCCTTCATGTTTTTTACAGAAGCGAGTTTTTCCGTCTCGTGCATGACATACACGTCGTGCATTACTCTTGCGATCATAAAAAAAAAAAATGGGTCTCTATGCATGCTCATAGCATTTGTTTCGTGAAGCCACCAAGCCCTGACAGTCCGGACTGCTGAATGGACAGTGTTCTGTTTCATCCCGTCCATCTTCACACTCTGCCTTCAGATTACAGTGCAGGACGTCCTGGAACTTAGTGTAGTGGCCCCAAAAGAACAGTTGAACAAGCCACCTGGCTGTTTTTGGATTTGATCACTCTCAGAAATAACAGAAAAATATGCTTTGAAATGCCTCTCACAATCACAGTCATATGTAGTTCTATACACGATCTGGAAATATGAAGAACGAGAAGAAAATGAAGCTTTAGTTTCGAATCCAGTTTCCGATATATGCAACATGTTTGGGGTGCTATTTGTTTTTCGTGTAAACAAACTGCAGTGCGTGGCATGTCGATTCCCAATTAAACATATACTTGACTGTCGAACACCTACTATCATAGCACAATCGGGAGCCACTTTTAATTCATACTGTCTATATTTTTGGCTTTGGGTGGAACGGAAATGATGGCACGACAACATACCCTGTGCATTGTGTGGTGTGTCTTACGATGAGATTGAATCTGTCAATGGTTTCGATATGTATGTTGATCATAGGATTGTTCTTGTGAAAACAGATACAAACTGTTTCCATTAAAACTCAAAAACCATTTCTTGACCAGAATGTTGTTTACATTCAACAATGCATCGCCCACAGTTCCACAAGCTGCAGTCTACACATGTTTCCCACTGACTGGACTCACATTCATATTCTAAACGTTCTAATTGAACAAGAAAGCCTATATGCTTGCCATGCACAAACATTTTACAAGGAAGTTGAGTTGATCCCCACCACACCCATACACCACTCCCTGGCGCGCTGTGTACTGGTGTACTGTGGTGGGGTAAATTGTTCTCAACAGTCCTGACACATTAACCTGGAGGAACATGTCCTGTGTGTTAGTTCTGATGATGATGAGATAGTCCACACCTGGACAAATTGCTGCTGCTGAAATTCATTGGGCTTAACGCTGGTTCTGGGGTTTATGATGTTTGTCTGCATCGGATCTGTAAATGGTGACGTCCCCCGTCGCCAGAGACAAAGCTATGAATAAAGCCCACGATTGTGCATGTATCAGAGAAACAGCATTTGAAAAACAATCTATCTATCTTTTAATTAAAATGGTATGCTCTAAGGTGGAAGAGTATAGGAAATGGTAAAAAAAAAATCTTGATGAACTAAAACACATTTTATCTAAAACACTTGAACAAAGAAGCTTTTGAGTCTCCATTACTATTCTAACTATATTTTCTAGGTAGCTAGCTGGCTAGCTAGCTTGTTAGCTAGCTGTGAGGTGTAGGGTGGTGATGGTGGTGGTGGTGGTGATGGTGTGGGTGTGGGTGTGTGGTGTGGTGTGTGTGTGTGTGTGTGTGTGTGTGTGTGTGTGTGTGTGGATGTGTGTGTGTGTGTGGTGTGTGTGTGTGTGTGTAGTGCGTGCGTGCGCGCTGCGTGTGCGTGTGTGGTGTGTGTGTGTGTGTGTGTGTGGTGTAGTGTGTGTGTGTGTGTGTGTGTGTGTGTAATGTGTGTGTGTTTGCGCGGCGCATGTCTTAAAGAAAAGTGTGTGCTGTTTGAATTATATTCCTTTTCATTTAGTCTCTCATTTTGTTTAATTTTCAATACATGGCTTGTGTGTGTGGCGTAATGGTAGGTAATAGGCTGTGTTTGTGTGCGTGGGGGAATATGAAGGTGTGGGTAGGGTGTCTGGTATCTTTGTTTTTTTGGAAAACCAGATCCAGAAGCATTAGCAGTTGATGTATTCCCTTTTCAACTGTGTACAGAGTCCTGGCCAAACTGCAGAGAGACCATGCAGAGAGCATCATAACGGTCCCCTACAGGACACTACAGCAGTCTGGCAATCCAGAGCTCCAGAGATTTTTGATTCACCTTCCACTTATGCTGCTGAAGGGATTCTACAGACACTAGGCCTCTCACATGCCAAATGTGTTTCATCGTCTTCACAAGGAACTACAGCTAACTGCAGTCGAATCATTAGCGGAAGCAATCCGAACACAACTTGTTCATGAAGCAGTTTGTTTACGTCAAGTACGCAGCCCCAGACTCGCATTCACACAAAGCTAAATACACCAAGCATTAGAAGAGGGAAACCTTTCTGCGGTTAAACAGAGCATTCGAAGTCTTCTTTTCGCTTCCCTTGAGGTACTACTTTGGAATTGCATATTTTTACCAGCATGAATTAGGACAGCGTCCTAGTGTTTGTTAAAACTGTACAAAGCGCTACGTTGTCAACAGATACAGGAACTGAAAAATGACCAACACCCAAACCAGTGCCAATCAGAGAGTATTAACTTTCATTACAACGGTGATGATGTTGAAACAGGTGTCAAAAAAACAAAAAATAAATGTTGAGGTGGGCTACGTGTTCCGTGCTGTTGATAGTTTCGTACACTGGCATATTTCCAAAGTATTGTCATGTTCTGGGGCATGGATAATAGTTTATGTTGTGGGTGTTTCGACCTGCCTGCGAAGAATATCTAGAAGACCCCACAATTGCCAGGTTGTTGAGAACAATTTTAGCACAGCACAGATAAGGATTGAAGAGTTTCTAGCCTTAGGGGGGCGCTCTCATTGCTTAAGTTTAAGTTATTGTTTGGTTCTGAATTTATTTTCTTCGAAAATACCCGATGATTCTTGCATAGTTGTATGTGCACAAAAAAGCAAAAGGATATAGAGATGTGACGTTGTGTTATTATTATCAAAGAGAAAAGCCCAGCTATGTACACAAGAACTGATGACGACAATGACCTTGAGAATGATTCACCCGCACCCGTCATCGAACAAACCTAAGAACAGGCCCAGATCACATGACAAACTTACTGTACTCCTTAAAGGTGACCCATGAATGTCCGCCGCTTACATGAAAAGCTTTTAAAATGCTGGATAATGTACACCTAGTTCCACAACTAGACTCAATGTAATCAAATGTCACTACTATTAAAACATGAATGCAGTTCACATAGAGAGGACGGGTAGAAGAGAAGATGGAAGAAGAAAGGGGACATTAAGAGTACAAAAGCCTGTGGCGATGAAAGTCTCTGTCAGTGTCGTGTGTGTGTTGTGTGTGTGTGTGGGTGTGTGTGTGTGTGTGTTTGTGTGTGCGTACGTGCGTGCGTGCAGTGCGTTCGTGCTGATGCGTGACTGTGTGTGTGTGTTGTGTGCTGACTGTGTGTGTGTGTGTAGTGTGTGTGTGTGATGCGACAGCGCACGCGCGCGCGAGGCGCGCGACGCCCGTGTTTGTATGAATTGTGTCGTGTGCGCGTGTGTGTGTGATGTGTGTGTGTGTGTTTGTTGTGTGTGTGTGTGTGTGTGTGTGTGTACGCGGAATCGTGCCGCATGTGTGTGTGTGTTGGTGTGTGTGTGTGTGTTGTGCTGTGTGCTGTTCCCTGTGTGTGCCTGTCGCTGTGTGTGCCTGCCATGTGTAGTGTGTGTGTGTGTGTGTGGTGTGTGTGTGTGTGCCTGTGTGTGGGTGTCTGTGTGTTCGCTGCTGTGCGGCGTGCGTGTGCGTGCCAGTGCCGTGATATATTTGCGTGGCAGTGCGTGCGTTGGTGTGCGTGCGTGTTCCCTGATGTGCGGTGGATGCGTGTGTGGGGTGTGTGTGTTTTTGCAGTGCGTGCAGTGCTGTGGTGCGTGCTCGTGGTCGTGCGTGCGTGCGTGCGTGAAATGTGTCTGTGTGTGAGCGTGTGTGTGTGTGTGGTGTGCTGTTGTCCCTGTGCCCCCCGTGCCTGTTGTGGTGTGTGTGCTCAGTAGCATACAATTTCTTACCTCTCTCACAACTTCTCACCACAGTTGACAGACTGCTGCCTCACATTGCGATTTCTCATCCTTCACACTGGCATTCATAATTCGGTTTATGTCATGGAACCGGTCTTTGACTTAATGTTATCACAAACAAAAGACTCTATTCACAATGTTGATGCGATGACTGACTTGTATCAAATTTAACACGCACAAACCTCAGACCCCTGGCATTACGCGGTAAAATTCAACAAAAGCTATTGTTGTAAGTTACCAGGTCTTTAGCATCAACAAATTTTGAACACACACCGGTCAGATCCCTTGGACCTATCGATAATAACATACATTACATTAATGATGTTTGTAGAACGTCATATCTGCAAGACGAGGAAATTCCATGGTTTTGCTTTATTTGTCATTGTCGTCCGCTATATTTTTTTTGGAAGTTATAAAACATTCAATACTAATAATTGTGCTTTAACAATAGACACTTTTTTTTTTTCTATTGTATCTATTCAAATAAAGGACACTTACATGACCCCCGTAGGCCCCCCCCCCTGGTAACACCCACACAATGTAACAAACTCAGTAAAAACCCTCGTTTTTTACCGACACTTACTGAAATATCAGAACAGAAAACGAACTCTGGAAGAACTTTAATTTACCATTACAATCTTCCACCGAACGACTAATCGACCCAAACACCCCCCACCCCTACTGCCCTTTACCATCAAGCTTACAATCACCCCCCCACCCCCCACCTTTTTTTTAGTATGTTAGCCTGAGGTTACAATCGCCCACCCCTTCCGCACACGCACGTTGCTGCCGCTCGCACTGACTGGTACGCCCCCCCCCTCCCCAAGTGGTACATAGTGTTTCGTTTCCTGCCCCCCCAGTCCTTCCCCTACCTACATGCATCTGCGACATGTTTACTTGACTCGAAAACCGGATCTCTTTGTGAGGTACTCTTTCCACACACACACACACACACACACACCACACACACCAGGCAAACAAACCACACACCACAACACACACACACCAACACACACACACACACACACACACACACACCACATCACACCACCACCCAACACACACACACACCACACCCACACACACACACACACACACACTTGTAATGATTGCAACGTATCTCTCTCCCAAGTGAACAGCGAGCCATGAGCTTCTGACCATTCTTCTTTAATTTTACACTGATTCTGTCTGGGGGCCAGTGGCATCGCATCCTTGAAAACCAGGGGGGGGGGCGGGGGGGGGGGGGGGGGGTGGGGGGGGGGTGGGGGGGGGGGACAAGTGCCCTGGGGGGGGTTGTTCTGACGGGGGGGGGGGGGGGGGGGGGGGGGGGGGGGGTCAGGGGGGGGGGGGGGGGGGGGGGGGGGGGGGGGGGGGGGGGGGGGGGGGGGGGGGGGGGGGGGGGGGGGGGGGGGGGGGGGGGGGGGGGGTGGGGGGTGGGGGGGGGGGTGGGGGGGAAAACGCAGCTATAGCCCTTTCCTGACTCCTAATATTTCTGTTTGACAGACCCCCTTACCTTACCCTCCTCTTTAACAGATTGATGACTGCATGCCCTCCTCATTATCCCTTTTGTTTGTTCCGCAATGCCAGAGTCTCAGTCCAAAACGATGAAGACGGATGAAGACCGGATGACAGGACATTCTGCCTTTTGGCTAAGACATATGCTGCTTTAGTGGATGATGCGAGACTGTGGGAATGCTTTTTCTGAAAAAAAAAAAAACACAAAAAACAAAAAAAAAAACATGTATTTCTCTGATAGTCACTAGTCTAGCTTCTCGATCGATGTCACACACAGCTCATGGGTTTTTTTCATGTGAAGATTTTGTTGGTGTGGCCATTGCCGAGAATAATGTATTCAGCCAGTGGGAATCTGTTAGATGTACTCCTAGCTCCTGACAAAAGGTAGCTTTCTTCTTCTTCTGGGTAGTAAGCTCCAGCTGTTTTGGCTGACAACTACTTTCACAGACATGTTTAATGTCTCTGGCCCTTCAAATATTTGTTGCAGTGGTTGTCCCTATGAAGGACTTTCCCATGCTAGCTAGGCACTGGTTTGTGGATTTTTTTTTTTTTTTTTTTTTCTTGTTTTGCTGACGCAGGGATAAAAATCTAAATGCCTGTGTGACAGGACCAGACCAGCGTGGAAGATCAAACTGTGATTTTCTGTCTCTCATTTCTTCTCTTCTTCTTACGTACCTGCTCCATCAGTTCTTGTTGTTCTTTGCTGGAAAACACTCAGAAGGTGTTCTGGTCATCCTTCAGGCTCAT
Source organism: Conus betulinus (assembly GCA_016801955.1). Classification (NCBI taxonomy): domain Eukaryota; kingdom Metazoa; phylum Mollusca; class Gastropoda; order Neogastropoda; family Conidae; genus Conus; species Conus betulinus. Next base: position 9,573 of record JADBJO010026171.1, on the reverse strand, counting down.
TAAATACCCAGTCTTGCTTCTAGTTGCCTTTTTTTTTTTCTTCCTCCTAAAGATTCAGTCTCTGTTTCAACTTGGCAACAAAGGCAAGAAAACGGCTGGCTATGCCTCTAGTTCTTCTTTTTCTTTTTTCTCTTTTCTCGTCTTTTTTCTCCCCTCAGACTGCACTGATTCTGCAATTTCCTGTGTCCGATAATGACACCTCTCGCGCCTCGCCTGTCCCTCGAAGCCATGGTGCTCTTTCTACCCTTCTCCTCTCTCCCCCAGAAGAATTGTGCAGACACGGGAGGGCTCATAGTCTCTAGTGTAATGCCAATGATGGGCTTTTGTGACTGACCCTTTTTATTTTTTGGTGATCTCGCCTGGCCTTCCTCCTCTCCTCCCGTAAACATGCGATGTGTGTACGTCTGGCTCTCATTACCACGAGTGCCCCATGAGTGTGTAGGTCGGCTTTTCTTTTCATGCCCTGTGCCAGTATAGACACCACGGGTTTGTATCCCCTTAGCACCAACCTGACAGACCATTCCATATAGCTTGCAGTAAGGAAAATCATAACCCCCAAAACAAAATCCCAGTTTTGATTGAGACGTGTTGAGCACCAGCCCGGACCGACAGGCGAAAAAGTTTGTTGCCGGTTGCTTAGCCGTCGCGGGACTCCTCGGCTGGGGAGATTGCATGGGTTCGAATCCCATCATAAGAAGTCATGTGCCGGTTTTTTTTTGTCCTGCCCCCGGACCGGCAGCCTACCTCCTATCCCAGAGTTGAGTTGCCTGCTGGACCCACTCAGTTGGAAAAAAACTGGGACTGGGGAACCCACACAGTGGAGTTTCATCCCACTTAATGGTATGCGTTTTCTGAACGAGTGTTTGCTCAAATTTCTTGATCCAACACTGCAGGTTGCCTGTATCTCTCACAGGCCTGGTTGACGCCGGGGATATATACCCCCTATGAAAGGAAGGCGTTAGGGAGAGTACAGCCCTGGTCATGTAGTCCCTCAGACCGAAAATATGGAAAATCTATAGCATTCATCTTAATCAATCCTCATTGCATGTCAGGCGAATCAGCATTTAAAAAAAAGGTCTCAGGTCTAAGTTCTGTGGAACCCCTTCATGCCCTGGCCTCTCGCTATGGTGACCTCAATGTCGATGTCCTGTCCACGTATGTGGCTCTCGTTTTAGTTGGTTCCGCTAGGCGGTCGAGTCACCGGGAATCGGCGATCCCAGTCATGGGGGGGCTGTCGCTGTACGAGGACCGTGGTGGCACCGCCCCTCGGAGGGAGGAGATGAGCTCAGCTCACCGCCGGCCCTCCGCGACTAAGCAATTTATTGTCGTCATAGGGGGCTTAGTAGGGTGGTGTCCTGCGTTGCTGAGTCTGTAGATCAGAACAGGCACCACTGAACACCAGCCAAGTGACTCGGACTCGTGAGCAGCTGCAGTTGTCTCCTCCGGCAGGTTGCCATCTTGACGACTTAACATTGCCTCGCTTCCCTGTGGATTGCCGTTGTTTTTGCCGGGGCTGCCCGCGGGGCCGACAGCGGGCTGTGGACTCGGCGGAGGGCTCCGACTTTGTTTGCTGCTGTTTTTTTTTCTTGTTTTGTGCGGTCGATGGTCTGGTGTGTCGGAAATGATTGAGCGGCGTGGGTGGTCACTGCCCTTAGGGTGGTCAGCAGCCGTTTGGCAGACAGAAAAACAAAAAAAAAAAAAAAAAAACAAAAAACAAAAACTTGTCCCCCCCCCCACCCCCTCCTCAAAAAACAGTTGTTGATTGTATTGTTTCTCCATGTCATGGACTTCAGCAACAGCCAGACTGTTCTTTGAAGGGATCCATGGTTCTCCTTAAATTCTCTGAGCCTGTCTTTGCAGTCTGCAATGGCGAGGAGACTGGTGTTTGTGTTTGGAGTTGGGAGGAGTGTGGAGATTAGCAATTTGAAGCATCAGTTGAAATTCCCACCCCCCAAGGTCCTCTCCTATCTGTACCCAGATCTCATCCTGTGGGGATTGTATTGTCATGCCATGTCTAGTTTTTGTTCTCTCTTTTATAACAGCCTGCAACAGGTTTTCCACCAGCTTTGGAATGTCTTTGATTTCTCCTATTGTTTTATTTTCTTTTTTGTCTGCCAATTCTCATCGACACAAAATAATTTTCTCTCTCTGCACTATTTCAATTTCTCCAAACATAGCTTCTTTCGGTTGTTGTCTGTCTTTTCTTTTCACACTCAAATTTCAAACCTATATACTTTCTGAGAAAATCTCTCTTCTGCTGTATGTATTTTGTCCAGCATAACCTCAGACTAGTTTTAAGTGTGGACCCTTGCTTTTAGGTCACTCTCACAGGGCCACATCCAGCAGCATCAAGAATCCTTTACCTGTGGGTTCGCGAGCAGTTTCTTTTGATTTCCTGAACCATGTTGTTTGAATCACATCTACACCTACTGCCTTCCTGAAATATTCATGCCGATCTGTATCATGTGAGATCTTTTCTTTTTTGAGAGGAGGATGATGCCAAAAACAGATGACTTGTGGGGCTGTCCGATCCTTTTCAACACAACTGGGGAACCAACCACTGACCTCTTGTCCTTGCACACCTAACGTTAAATGGTCACGTGACTCTCACAGCTTCTTCGTACCAAAACGTGTCAGTAATTTTTCTTCTTCATCAGTGAGCGCTTTTTATCAATATCCTCATCATCCAAGCCTAAATAGATAGACATTGGACATTCCTTCCGATGTCGGAAAGGGATAGAGTTACATCAGTAGACATGTGTGGCGTTTTAGGTGTGATTTTGTGCAATGTTTGTGTTGTGCAGAAAGTCCTCAATGCAGAAAGGTTCGTGTTGTTTAACTGGGGTTGACAGTCGACTGACAAAATGACGTAGTCGACACCTTTTCATCAAGTAGTAGAACTCCACCTGATCAAAAGCTCTGCAGAAGTGCAGATCTTTTCACGGCTCCTATTCTGCTTTGGGGGAGGGGGGGGCGGGGGGAGGGAGATGGGGAGGGTAAGCAAGAGGGGAGGGGATATGACCACCTCTTTGGTGACTGATTTGTGAGCGTCAAAGGGACAATATGTGGGGTTCGGAATGGTGCGGATATACAGTGGACAATGTGATCAAAGTGATAGTTCGCTTCTGGCATTCACACTGAATGAATGACAGCGTATGTGGATTGAAAGCTGTCCAGATTTTCTTTAGACATTTTTCTGAATATCAAGTGTAACATGATCGATCATAGTTTTGAAGGGTCAGAAGAAGAAAGCTCTTCTGGTAGCCTTTTTTTTTTAGCCCTATGAGGGTGTGTGTGCTTTTAATATTTACTTTATTTATTTGTTTATTTATTTTTATTTTTATTTTTTTTGTAACATTTCAATACAAAATGGGGCTGTACATGTCACCCAGACTGCCTTGCCCTCTCATCCATCATTATCATTCAAAATGTTTAAGTTGTAACATTGCGTATAGTTCTTTGGCATACTTTTTACACACATCTGTGCAATAATAATTATTCGCTTATCTGTTTCCCTGTCTTAACACTCGTTCTCACACAAACTCCGACACCACACAGTTTACCCTCTCGCACTGCAACGTCAACGTCTGCGAACGTGCATTGACGCCATTGTAGAAACTGAATGAATCCTCTACACCTCAAATCATATACACTTAACCACACTCACAAGATTCCGGAAACGATAAACGAACAACGATAATACAAAATAAGAATGCCCATAATCCTCAGGAACCAGAAATAAACGGGTTATTTCCACTTTGAATACATCCAGAAGTCATCAAACACACAGAAAGTCGGTCAGCACTAATACTGTTTTACAATAGAAATGGAAACGAGGCTCAGCGTGGGGATGGGAGATATTCTGCACACATCTGAGGAGGAATACTTTCTGTACAAACTTTTCCTCAAAAAACCCGGCCTACTTTGCCACGAGATACTTGTTTGCATACTGGTTGTCCTAACTCACAATCTAATGGCGCTTTCTGAGATGTTGTGAGAACCCATGTGTATCACCAGTCACCTTGTTCTTGTGTGTGCTCAGCTGCGTGGGTTTCGGCAAACCTTAGTCTTTCGTTCAGTTAGCGCGGTGCGGGTTTGGCAACAAAACCTCCGTAGTTTCAGATACTAGCTTTTTGAAACCAAGCATGTTTGTTTAGAACCGTTTACCACCGTAGCCAAGAGTAAATGACACTTTCAGCCGCGTTGCAGAACCCCCTAGCATCTTATGCGTGTTTTGAACGTATTAATATTGTTTACACGTAGCCCAAGAGATAAATGCAAGTTCAAGAAAACGCCGCTATTCAGCAGAAATTAGAACTTCACATTGACTTCTCTTTTGATCCTGCTCTAATTCTAAACTCTCCTCCCCTTTCTCGGCGTTCGTCCTCTCGCTCTGCGTCTCCTCACTGTAATATGTTTTCATGCTACAGCAGACTGAAAGATTTAGAAATCGTCTCTCTGTAAACTCTCTGAGTGCGAAATGTGCTCTCATTGAGGGATAAACATGGTTTGGAATCCTCGGCAGTCAAGTCGTATGATAGTAAATCAGCAGTCCTGTGTGGCTTTTGATCCTCTCTCTCTCTCTCTCTCCTCTCTCTCTCTCTCTCTCCTATCTCTCTCTCTATCTCCTCTGTCTCTCTCTGTTTATATAATCCAACATTATTTCCGTCAACGAGATGGTTGCTAATGCCCGATCAGATCCAGACACCTGGATAATTAAGATCAGGAATGATTTAACTTTTAAAAGTCACATACAATAAAAAAAAAACATGAAGCAGAGGAGAAAGGTTAATTTAAATATTACTGCTGATGCTTCTACTACAACAATCACTGTTACTGCTAATACTGCCTCCTGATGACGACGACGATGATAATGATGATGATGAGGAGGAGGAGGAGGATAATGATTACAATAACAACAACGAGATTAATGATAATAGTAATAACAACAACGAAAGTAACAACAACTCCCACAGCAACATAACAGCAGGGAGATCCAAGATGGCGGAAACGACTACTACTTGCTGACAGCATCTCTAGGAAGAGGGACCTCATCAGCGTGAAGGTGAAACACTCAAAAAAAATCAGGCTGACATGGTGAGTGAACTTGAAGCATTGTCGAATGTAATTGGAAGGCTGTGTGATAGAATTTCGCGGCTCGAAATAACCATCAGTGAGCAAAAAGAAGCGATCGAAAAAACTGAGCAGGCCTGTTCCGAAAACAGCGTTTGTCAACACTCAAACCCAGACGGACGTAACACCTACCTCTGGTTATCGCTCCTATGCGGACGCTGTTAAGGTAGTCCCACCGGTCCCTACATCCAAGACAACAACAGAAAGATCTGCAGGGCCGGTGGACTACGATAGAAAAGTCAAAAAAACAAAAAAACAAAACAAAAGAAGTAGCCAAAAGAACAGTACTGAAAATGACGTCACTACCAATTACGTAGATAAAGTGACACCAAATAGAACGCAGAAGTTAACCCCAAATCAATGCAGGCAAAAAAATACGATTCCCTCAGATACTCCCCGTGTCCTTATTCTTCATGACTCTACGATGAACCGAGTCAATCCTACACGCCTGGGAATGGCTTATGGACTACAAGTAGCTGCAAGGAAAGCGTTTCACCATTGACGACGTCAAGAAGGTTGCTGAAGAAGCAAGTCAATCGCTGCATCCTGCTCCAGATTGTGTGGTTCTGCACACAGGATTCAACGACCTTAAAGGAAAAGACGCCGCTGTGTGCGGAAAAGACATGGCATCTGCTGTGAAATCTGTCCAGCAAATCTTTCCCCAGTCCCATGTTGTATGCAGCAAGTCAATCCCTGTCAAATCGCAACATCTTGAAGCAAAACGAGTGATATATATGCGCACACACCTACTCTGAATAAATTGGAAAAAAATACCAAAAAAACGTTTCTCATGTGGGTTACGACAACATCAAGAAGTCTTATCACCTTCAAGATGATCTCCACCCAAATGGCGAAGGAGCAAGGCTACTGGCAAGAAACCTTGGCCGTCATCTACATCGCCTCTTCTGGGATCGACCACGACGCAGACAAAGAGGTGGAAGATTCAGCGGCACCCGGGGATTCAACTGCAGTCACTGGCCTTCCAGACCCCACGGATCCTTACCACCGCCAGGAATGTATTGTCTACCTCCTCCCGCGGCATTCCGTCACAGACCATAGGCATCGTCGGAAAATATCCTTGGTCCTGACTAGTGATAAGTTTTTTCCCTTCTTTTTCACAAGTGACATACTTATAGTTATAGACAATATGAAGAAAACAAGTATACAACAATTTGAAAATATTACAGTGGAATGCCAGATCAATCTCTGCAAATTTTCTGCCCTTTGAAAATTACGTACAACAAGGAAATTATAGTGTGTTAGCGCTTCAATCGCTAAATGTTGAAATATCAAAGCTTCCAAATATTAAGAATTTCTACTATCCACCACTAACTAACGTAAATATTTCAAATGAAAAGGTGCAGTGCGCTATTTATGTTAGATGTGATTTACAATTTTCACACAAGTTTTCTATGCCCAGGACTACAAGATTCTGAAGACTGTTTTTCTGTAGGGGCTGCGATAAAAAGTAATGACACCTCAGTTTATAATGTCATTTCAGTGTATTATCCCCACGGCCCCAAAGATGATAATACGGACTGGCTGAAAAAACATCGATTTCACTTCTAAGAAATGGATAATTCTCGGCGATTTTAATGCTCATGCTGCTCCTTTTTGGGATACAGAATGTGTTCAAGTGTCTTTCTAACAGATTTCTAGAAAATATTGTTGATTCCAGTCTAATCTTGTTAAATGATGGACGAGTTACTCGAATCCCGGATGTATCAACACACAAACCAGCTGCTATAGACTTGTCGCTGGTATCTCCAAATCTAGCAATTGATTGCGATTGGTCCACTGGAGAAGACTGCCTTGGAAGTGAACACCTTCCAATCACCATAAATTTGAATGATAAAGTTAGCACTGACATATCAGATGTTGAAGACAAAATCCCAAGTTATAATTATAAATTAGCCATTGGGAAGCTTTTGCAAATAGTCTGACATATGATACAATGTCGGTTGAAGATGACAACATTTGCATAACAGCAGTTATGTTACAACTTACAGTTTGCCATGAAAGCTAAGCAAAAGGATTGTTTCAAAATTTTTCAATGGAATGCCAGATCACTTCCCAGTAATTTATTAGCTTTTGAAAATCATGTTTTGGAGGGAAACCACTCTGGTGCTAGCACTTCAGTCTCTGAATGTGGAAAAGCACAGACTACCTAATTTGGAAAATTATTTCTACCTCCACTTTTACACAGTCAGTGAATCAAACAAAAAAGTCCAGACTGCTCTTTACATCAGACGGGACCTGGAATTTACTAGGATCGTTCCATTTCCGGTGCCGCCCGGGAAGATGAAGGTGTATTTGCTACAGGTGCTGTAATCAAAGTGAACAAAGACTCGGTTTACAATGTACTTTCTGTATATTATCCTAATGGACCCCAAGAGGATAACACAGACTGGCTGAAGAATACAAATTTAACAAGTAAGAAATGGATCATTGTTGGCGACTTTAATGCCCATGCACCATTTTGGGATCTGGGTGTTCTAAAGTTTCATCCAACAGATTCGTTGAAAATATTACTGATTCCTCTTTAGTTTTATTAAATGATGGTCGAATCACAAGAATTCCAGATGTTTCAACTCACAAACCTAGCGCGATAGATTTATCCTTAGTTTCAGCTAGCATTGCAGTAAACTGTAATTGGTCTATAGGAGAAGATTGTTTGGAAAGTGATCACCTCCCCATTACTATAATCTTTGATGATGACATAAATAATGATGTAACAGACATCGAAGACAAAATTCCAAAGTTTAATTATAAACTTGCCAACTGGGATGCCCTACCAGATTTTTCTTGCATCGTATAACACAACATTTATTGAGAACGATGATGTTAATTTATTTTATTCTAATTTCAGCAAAGTCATACTGTTAGCAGCCGCCGAGCATTCTATCCCTAAATGTAAATTTAAAAAGATTGGTAAATATGTGGGTAATGTATGGTGGACGGAAGAATGTAGACTAGCTGTTAAATCAAAGCGAAAAAGTTACAAGGCTTGGTTACGAAATAAGACAGAAGAAAATTTTGTCTTTATGAAGCAAGAAAAGAACAAATGTAATAAAATTATTGCTCAAGCAAAAAAAGAAATACTGGGCAGAATTTGTGAGACCGAAGTAAAAGAATCGAAGGATATGTTTAAAGTTTGGAAAAAAAGTAAAACAAATGAAAAATTGTTACAAAACACAAGCTTACCCTGTAAAATTAACAAAAGAATTTCCAAGCACAATGGATAAGGCGGAAGCTTTCTCCCATTTCTTTTCGGAAAATAGTCGAGCTGTAAATCTTCCAGCAGAAATCAAGTACCATAGACATAAAAGAGGAACAAAAAGAACAATATATAAGAGTCCCATACCAGACAATAATAACTACTTAAATTCTCCATTACAATCATCAGAACTTCTTGAAGCGATAGAATCCATTACATCTTATGATTCAGCAGTGGGCCTAGATGGTATTTCTTACGAGCTTCTTCGTCACTTGCCTTCTTCGTGGAAAATATTACTACATTCGTTGTTCCAAAAATGTTGGACGTACGGCACTATTCCTACAATCTGGAAAAGTTCAGTGGTAGTACCAGTACCAAAAGAAGGTAAAACGAGAACATCTGTAAATAGCTATAGACCCATTGCTTTAACATCCCATGTTGGTAAACTTCTTGAAAAATTGTACAAACACGTTTATTATATATTGTGAAAAAAAAATGACATTATTCCAGTCCAGCAAGCTGGATTCAGAAAAGGGCGTTGCACAACTGATCATTTAGTAAAACTAACTTCTCATATAAAAAAAGCAATTTTCACGCAGAAAAAAAAGTACACTAGCTACATTCTTTGATGTAAAGAAAGCATACGACCGTGTTTGGCATGCTCGATTATTGTATAAACTGAAAAATATTGGTATTTCTGGGAATATGTATGATTATATAAAAAAAAACTTTCTAGAAGGAAGAAATATATGTACACGAATTGGAAAAATATATTCATCATTCAGGAAAATAGATATGGGCATTCCTCAGGGTTCTGTTATTGCACCTTTATTATTTACGATCCTTATACATGATCTCCCAAAGGCATTGTCAAAAAACCACCAATGTAGTGCAGTATGCAGATGATATTGCCATTTGGATTATATACTTCATTAAGGAAGCACTCGAATAAAAGGGCAGTAAAATTTGTACAGAATGTATCAAGGAGAATTGGACAGATCTGTCTGCTTACATGAAAGAGAACGGTCTTGAATTATCTGGTGAGAAAACTTGTTTAATGCTTTTTAATAATGGCGAAAACCCAAAGGCTCTGCCCAACCTTATTCTTGATGACAATGTTCTACAATATAAGCAAACAGTCAAGTTCTTAGGAGTGTTTTTAACACCGAAGCTGAACTGGAAAAAGCATATTGGAAATTTGATAGATAAAGCTAGGAAAAGAT
>JADBJO010026170.1:15000-22822 GCA_016801955.1 Conus betulinus | reverse complement strand
TGTCTACAGGGAGGGGGGCCGAGGAGGCTCTTGCTTACGAGACAAACACAGTGGCTTACAATTTGTTCACTCATTTAATTTTGTCTCACTAACACATTTCAATTCAACACATCAACCACTGTTTTATTTAACCAGAACACAACAATGGAATTTGGAGTCAAAAGATTAGTTGCAGACTAGACCAGGGACAACTTTGGGTGCAGGGTAAATGAGGGTAATTGGGCAAGATTGGAGGGAGGCAAGGGTAAGGCGGAAATATAAAATTGTGGTAGGAAAAACGAAGTCGAAGTCGAAGAAAAAACAAAGGACGGCCCCTGGAAATCACACATAACACATACATTAGCCTTCTATGGTGAAGAATCTGCTATCTAAAAACTACAAACAAGAGCACACTGCTGAACATAAAAGAACGCATCACTAAAAACACATCAATCTTGGGACACACAACAGATATTCCCAGCAAATCGGCAATCTTAACCCACTAGCGTGGAAGCACTATGCCTTTCACACACTGTTACAACTCTTCCATACATGAACATTCAAGCCCTTGTGCAGAAATAACCAACCAACATCCTAAAGATATTCCTACATCAGTGCAACAACAATTCATCTCCACAACTTCTAGCACTGAGAAAAGTTTCAAATGCAGTAACACAATACATGCTAACAAAGCTAAACAACTCTCTTCTCCTTAGTTGCAAGGGTCATTCCATGAGAACAAAGGAATAAAGAGTTGGTTTCTTTTTTTTCACTGGAACTAGGCCCTCACTGTATAAATCTTCTATTAGTATAATAATCTAATGTCAGAAGTATTGGCCTAAATTATGAACCCTAGCACTAGGCACACATTGTTAGCAATGACCCTTAAAGGAATGTGAGAGAAAATATACAGACTGAGGGAAATCAAAATGAGAAGAAATTTAGACTGGTCGCTAAGATAAACTCTTAGTTCTGTTCAACTTGAGAAGGAGAGCACAAGAGAACTGATTAAGCATGACAGAGAAATAAGTCTATTAATTTCTTTAACATGCCTAAATACTATTTCAAACAAGACAGCTACTAAATATCCTGTAGAATGGCCAGGAGCCTTTCCCCAATTTCAAGATGTCTCCCAAAAGCACATGGTAAGCCCAACCGTTCAACATACCAACTTGGACCAGTATCTAGACAAGCCTAATTCAAAATATGATCAGTAACAATATACAGGCTTAGTTTTAGTCTAATTTACTCATAATCTTACTACAGCTTACTAACCTTGAATTAAAAGACCACTCTGCCAACTTTGTTTTTCTCTCTTTGTTTTTCCCTCTAGGCAGACAAGGTGTCTCCCTCTCTCTCCAGCCGGTCAAAATGTGCAGGAAATTGCTATGTCAAGGAACAGGAAAATAGGATGTGGAACTTGCCAGGAAACAGGAAGTAGGTTGGGGAACTTGATTATCATCCCCCCCTCCCCCCCCCCCCCCCCCCCCCCCCCCAAATAATTACCTCTAGTAACTTTCCCAACAAGATTTTTGTATACAAAGAATAAAAATAGTCAACTAGAACCAAATCAAAACACATTATCTTCAATTCCTTCGTTTTACCACTCAAGGGGACAACTATCCAAAGGAAACAACTTCTTAACAAGTGACTAAAATTGCGGTTACTTCCCTTGAACTGTGCTTGTGTTGACCAGCCTCTGTCATGCTGTCTACACAAATCTTAAATAAATGTTAGCGAACCGCCCAGAGAACGTGGACAAACGAGTCAAAAGACATAACACAACGCGTTTCGACCTCTTAGGTCTTCTTCAGGTGAGACACAGACAAATAAAATAACGAAAATTCACTTAGTTTTGATCGCTTCAGATCACTTCAAAGCAAAGCAAAACAAATAAATGATAAAAGGCCCCATTAAGGAAGTTCATGATGATTGATTAAATATATATATATATATATATATATATATATATATATATATATATATATATATATATATATATATGTGTGTGTGTGTGTGTGTGTGTGTGTGTGTGTGTAAATAAAAAATGAAAAACATAAAAAGTATCACATATCTATATACTCATGAATAGTTTTGTTTATAAATGTTACTGTAATTATTTGTATGACCATTGTGTTTAAGGCGAATATTCTCGAGTAAAGTTGCACCATGATTCTTTTGCCAGCTTTGACTTCTTCACGAAGTCTTTCTCAGTGAGTTGGAAGCAGGTATGAAAACTGCTGATTTTTTTGTGTGTCTGTTTGTTTTTGGTTTTTTTTTTTTTCTTTTTTTTTCTTTTTTGTTTGTTTGTTTTTTTTTTTTCAAACTTTTTTCTGTCTGAATAAACTACATCTGCTAGCTATTCAGATACAGTAAATGCAAACATCAAAGCAGTTTCCATCTCTGGCTCCAGCTTGCTGAGAAAGACTTTGTAATGAAGTCAAAAGTCTGCAGAGGACTCGTAGTGCAGCTCTACAGAGAATATTCTCCTTACACTTACATTTGCAGATAAAGGTAACTTTATAAAAATTGAGTTTCTTACTATTTATCATCTGATTCTCGGCAACACCAGTGTGTATTGCTGACACAGGTTGTATGTATAAAATACCTAAGTTTCATTGTTTTACTTGCTCGGGGTGTATTCCTCTAAAAATAGACAACCTCACTGTTGGGATGTACCTCAGTGTTTCAAAAGACTCTGGCTCTGAGCCTACTTGACCTCTCAACTATGACCAGTCAACGTGGCTCAAAATCTGAACAGTACATCTTAAACCAATCCTGGGTCAAAATCATGAGCCCTTCATAGCGACCCCATTTCCACATAAGATGACAGGTATCTCAGTTAGGGCTTGTACCACTCTGTGTGTGTGTGTGTGTGTGTGTGTGTGTGTGTGTGTGTGTGTGTGTGTGTGAAAGGTATAAGAGGTGTTTACATTCATGAAAGACGCCAGCTGTTGTTGTTGTTGTTGTTGTTGTTGTTGTTGTTCAGTGTGTAGATTGGAGGAAAAACTGTGATGGGTTCAAGGACTGTAATACAAACAAGGACGAGTCGAATTGTCGTACCGGGAATCCAATCTCTTATACGATTAGGCCACCAGCTGTAGTTAACTTTGACACGCCAGGTGGATTCACCGTGACCCCACTACCACAAAACACAACGCAGTGTCCAGACACTCATTTTCAGTGTCACGATGATGGCTACTGTCTCCTGTCTATGTCCGCTGCAATGACATGATCGACTGTCCAGGTCATGAAGACGAACTCGGTTGTTTTAATTTTTACAAGACGTGCCCAGGGTTGTATCGATGTCGATACCTTGACCAAACGATCTGTCTGCACATGAATCACCTGTGTGATGGTCTCTGCCACAGTGTCCACAACATGATGATGAACTGATGTGCAACATTCCTTGTCCTGAGGCATGTGTTTGTTACGGTCTTGCCTTCACCTGTAACCGGACTTTTCACATCAGCTCTTTCCCACAGATACGCTACCTGGACGTCTCAGGTAGTGGACACACGCATGCATGATATCACTAAAAACATTATGTTGATCCACCTAGGTGTAACGGCGTGTAGATGGAAGAGTTTAACAGAAGTTGTTTTGCCGAATCTTCATAGTTTGGATCTTAGCCAGAATCTACTTCATTCCATCAACTTTAGCCACTTTGCAGGAATGCCCCACCTGCGGAGACTGAATCTGGCAGGTAACCCCCTATGTGGTGGTAACATCTACGCCCAAGAACAGTACTCACATCCATCATTAGTGGTGATCAATATCTCCCATGTCCAAATGGAATCTGTAAATATGAGCATGTTGTCAGCTCTTATGCCACAGCTGAAAGTTCTAGATCTGTCCTGGAATGATATAAAGGTCCTTGACGAATTGCACATGTTTCATAAACTTCAGGTTTTAAACTTACAGGTTTGTCCCGTCATTGATTTTGCTCCAGCTTTCATGAAACACATGACAGATCTCCTGCAGGTTTCTGCAGATAATTTCAAACTGTGTTGTTCTGTTGTTTTGCCAGACAGCTTCAGAGGGGAATGTTTGGCTCCGTCTGATGCAATCTCATCATGTGATGACTTGTTAAAGTCTTGGCTTATCGTTGTGCCCTAGGGGTATTTGCTGCGTTTCGCTGTTCTTGGAAATCTGGGTGGACTTGTTTATCGCATATATTTTATTTCAAAAAACACCAAGACTGGTTTTTGTAATATTTGTTATTCATCTATGTGCCTCTGATTTTCTGATGGGTGTGTATTTAATCTTCATAGGCATAGCAGACCAAATTTACGCAGGTACCTATATTTGGATGATACTATATGGAAAGAGAGTTCTGCTTGTAGCATTGCAGGATTTTTTATCCTTGTTATCCTCTGAAGTGTCGGCATTCCTAATCTGTTTTATCACTTTAGATCGCTTCCTTGTGCTTCGTTTTCCGTTCAGTCACATCCGGTTTGGAGCCAGGTCAGCTCACATAGCCTGTGCAGTCATTTGGGCACTGGGAATTGCACTGGCATCTGTACCTCTGCTCCCTGTGACCTCACACTGGGAGTTTTTCCACCAGACAGGTATTTGCATTCCACTGCCTGTCACCACAGCTGACTTTCCTGGTCACATGTATTCGTTTGGCATCATGGTCATTTGCAATCTAATCCTCTTCATGACCATTGGAGTGGGTCAGTTTCTTATCTACTGGTCGGTGAGGAGTAATGCGCTTGCTGATGAGCGAATACAGACCAGAGACAAAGGCAACGAAAGTGTGCAGTCCAAAGATCGACTATCGCCAGGCGACTACTGTCCATTGCAGTGTCTGATTTTCTGTGTTGGTTTCCTGTTGGTCTGTGTGGGGTTTGGCTGCCACTGGTGTCGCCATTCCAGGAGAGGCCAACGTTGGAATGGCCATTTTCGTGTTGCCACTCAATTCAGCACTCAACCCTTTCCTGTACACTTTGAACATAATTTTAGAGAAACGGCGTAGAGCAAGGGAACTGCGTTTTCAAAAACAGCTAAGTCTCCAGTTAAGTGAGTAAACAAAATAAACAAAGCAATATACATATGTTGAAACTCTGCGTCTGGTCAGCATATTTCAGCCAACATTCTTTAGCTGTGTTCCGCTAAGAGCACGTTCATATTCTTTTTCATCTTGAAGGTCCCAAACAACACTGTCCTGGAAAGAGCCGGATGCACCAGCATGTACACGCTGCTGAAACAGAGACGTATGCGCTGGCTCGGCCATGTCGTGCGCATGGACGACGGACGGATCCCTAAAGACATCCTCTATGGAGAACTTGTGCAGGGAAAACGTCCCAAAGGCAGACCACAGCTGCGATTCAAGACGTGTGTGCAAGAGGGACCTAAAAGCCTTGAACATTGGGAAGCAACAGCCATCGAACGGTCAGTCTGGAGACAAACTGTGCAAAAAGGTATCTCCAAGTTCGAAGAGACGCTCGCTTAGCAGCACGGGGAAAAGAGAATGAGAAGAACGGCTGCAGCCCAGGCAGACAGACCAGCGTCACACTTCACCTGTGCCCTCTGCCACAGGGACTGTCATTCCCGCGTCGGACTGGCCAGCCACACCCGTCGCTGTACCATAATAGACACCTAGAGCGCAACTCCAAGAGAGAGAGAGAGAGAGAGAGAGAGAGAGAGAGAGAGAGAGAGAGAGAGAGAGAGAGAGAGAGAGAGAGAGAGAGTGAGTGTGTGTGTGTGTGTGTGTGTGTGTGTGTGTGTGTGTGTGTGTGTACGTATGTTTTGTTTGTATGAATGTATGAATGCACGTTCGAGCGATAGATTTTATTGAGGCGGATCACGACCAGCTGGTATTTTCCAGTGGAAGAGTGTTCATCATGAAGTCTGTGGGCGCTGTTCACCTGTCCGCCTGTCAGACTGTAGCATCCTTGAGGTGGGATGGGGCAGACAGATCGTGTTACTAAAGACCACTGTCTGTGTTGCTTTGTATCACAGAACATAAGGTCTTTTTCTCAACTGGCTACAACACTTTTAAAGTGTACACCACTGCATAGTCAGTCTTATTCAGATCTATGCAAGACAGTCTACCCTCTGTGAAGTTCAGCAAATAAGGGATTCATCAGCTACTTGGTCACTTAAGCTGGTATCCTCTTTCGGCGAGCAAAGACTTTTTGAGAAAATGTAACCCAGGTTCATGCACACTTTACCCCAAGGAAACAAAAAATACACAATGTACTGCCAACTTTAAATTTTAATTGCAACCATTGTCTCTCCTGCAATCCAAAAGAATACAGCCTTCCAAAATTTGAACCCCAAAACAACTCAAAATATACCCTCAGTATAGGTGGTTAGGATAATGAAAGCAATAAAACAATGGGATAGAGAAGAAAACAAGAAATAGTAGCAGATGCGGAAAAGTAGCACTGAAAAAGGAAAAATAATAACAGTAACTTATTAAATAGAAAATTACAAGCAAAATATACAATAGGAATCAAATCACTAATTCAAGTTTCCCAATTAACATTGGAAAAAAAAAAAAGGGTGGGCACATATTTAAATCTGTTCCCTGGCAGGATCATTACATCAAATAACCCTGTTAACAACATTCTCCGTTTTACTTTTAGAGTGGGACTGTGATCAAATCCAATCGTCAAATTGAATAGCAGGGAATTACACACATTCCCAGCCAACACCGGATGGGTTTGGCAAAACCACAGCTATGCCCAAGTGTGGTCAGTTCACAATTAATACTAATAGGCCCATACCCTAACAAAACATTAATTCACCCTTGACATTTGCCATTCCAGCCAAATAGTACCCACTTTGTCAGCATTACCTCAACACCAGAATATGAACTGCTGACCCTCAGTAGAATTAATAGTTACATTAATGCTCGGAAGCATTAAGAAAAGGTCCCCACAATATCCGCAAATCAATAGAACTACCTAAAGGAATGAAAATAATATCAAACAAAACAAAAGAAAAATGGAATAATCATCAGAAGATCAGTCAAAACCACAACATAGCATTGGCCACGATTAGGTTACGGCCAGACTAAGAGCACATAAAGTAATGCAAGGTCATTGTGCCCGCATTCAAAGAAATCAATCAACGTATACATATACAAGCGACACATCAAGTCCAGAACCTGAAAATTAACTAAGTATTGTGTCAGAGTATCACACCTAACATGGTGTAATACATTATGCCGATCAAAAGGTAATGTGTCCAAATAGCCTACACAGTAAAACTGAAAAGCACTAGTGAAATAAAACATCATACGATCTTGCTCTCTAGGGAACAATCAATAACGAAAAGCAGGGATAGCCAATTGTCAACACCGAAGACTATCGACATCCCATAATATTTTCTCAATTAATAACATAATTATAACGCACCCCCTTTGATATCATGCCACCAAACTCTCTAAAACCATTGACTTTATTTAAAAATAACAGTCCAAACTATGAATGGTGATTGAATTAACAAATAACTGCAACTACCCAGCTAACATATTTCACTATCGTATTCCTTCAAAACACAATGAATGCCAGGCTACAACAGAATTTGAGCAACATAAGGCAAAATTCGGCGAAATGCGAAAATTTGAAGGAATGCACAATGAAAGGCAAAAACCTAATTTTATGCTTAATCTATTTGAAAACAGCATCTAAAATTTACACCAGTAATTTGTTGACCACACTGTCAACCAATCTAATAATAATACACCAATTTAAATCATATTAATCCCCAACTATAAACTCAATTCCGCAATCTAACTAAATACAGTTTGTAATATTTTGATCCAGAGAACCACGGACTGATAAAAACCCATAAATTAAAGTAACCTACCAACATACAAAATAAAGAC
>JADBJO010026170.1:0-10000 GCA_016801955.1 Conus betulinus | reverse complement strand
GGGGGGGGGGGGGATAGGGGGATAGGGGGGAAGACTCTGCTCTTATACAGGGGGAAAAAGGAGAAAGATAAATAGGCCTGTACAAGTCAGCAGCAGAGAGGGAATATAGGAATCTCTCACTGGTCAGTTTACTTGCTGAAAACAAGGTGAGACAAGGCACGCGTGTTGGGAGGGGTGAGAAGTGGTTTCTATATGACATACAGACCTTTTCCACTACCTCTTAACCCCGTCCCCACTCCCTCCCGTCCCAACCTAAAATTCCACTCCTTTCTCCCCAATACTCTATCCCCCACCCATCCCCCCCCCCCCCCCCCTACCCCCATCCCCCCCCCCCTACGTCCCTCGCGTCACTGCCGTCTCAAGAGAAACGTAAATGAGAAGAAACAATACCATTTTTAAAGAAAACTTTTTTTTTGTTTTAATCAGGATCAGCGTCGTTGTTATCCAGTTGTTAACGGGTCTTTTCTGGTGCAGTATACATATTGCAGAAAATGACTGCCGTTCCGGCAAAGAAAATGTTGGCTTTTATTTTCATGCTCCCCTCCTGTACAAGAGCTTTTTTCTCATCAAAATAGAGGCCCTACTAAAACTGATATTTGAAATCTGAAGCTGCTGAGTCATGTGCCAGTATTTCTGAAGCCGAAAAGATCTGGATGAATGACGGAAAGCAGTGTTTGGAATTAAAAAGAGAGTAGGCCTAGTAAAATAGAAATTCCCGCCTTTTTTGTGTGCAGGCGTTTTTAAAGGATTTTTTTGTTGTTTTTGTTTTTTTACATACCTACACACATACTGTTATTTACAATTTGATACCGATAAGTTGACAATAGCCGGCACCTCAGCACCACCTTTTTTTTTATCCACCCTAAGACTGCCGTGAGAAGATTCCATTTCATGCCCCTCTCCGGTAGGAAAAAAAAAAAAGCACCACCTTTTTTAATCCACCCCAAGACTGCCGTGAGAAGATTCCATTTTTTGCCCCTCTCTGGTAGGAAAAAAAAAAAAAAACCACCTTTTTTAATCCACCCCAAGACTGCCGTGAGAAGATTCCATTTCATGCCCTCTCCGGTTAAAAAAAACCAACCAAACAAAACAAAGAAACAAACAAACATCCCCCCCCCCCTGTTTTTAGTTAAAATGAGACGATTAAATTGTAAAGGCGGGTGATGCTCATGGACATTTAAAGTGCACATTGATGACCCATGTATTTGTTTTTAAAAGCTCTAATCTCAGAGTGCAATTCGGTGATCGTTCAATGCCGATCCAGTTACAGTATGGAATCATGTTCATCTTTAAACAGGAGAAGGGTGCTTGTGCTCCCAGTGCTCTGCAAACCCCCCCCCCCCCCCTCCCCCACCCATCCACCCACTCTCTCTCTCTCTCTCTCCCCCCATACAAATACATATTTCCCCTCATCAGCTCTGCGACCTCTGCGTAATAATGATTCGAATTGAGCATTTCTGACCAACTTCAATCGTGTCTGTGGCTAGACTGACCTTGATCTATAACAGAAGTAATAATGACTTGACTTGTTCAGCGATTGAGACCTGAAAGGTCTGTTCGTAGATCCTCTGTAACTTGTCACTCTGTGACTGTCATGCGTGGCTTGCAAGCAAAGTGACTAGTTTTTACATAAATTTGGGTTCGTACAGGCTGGGTAGGTGCCTCCAGTGGTGGTCCAGTCGAACCCTTAAAGGCATTGGTGGATGGCACCGTCACAACCGCCTCAGGGAGACTGTTCCAGGTAGACACTACTCTGTGAGCAAAGTAGTTCCCCCTGAGCTCCAGTCGGTACCTTTTCTTCTGCAGTTGTAGAGAAATGCCCACGGAGGGCCCTCCCACAAGCCAATATCAGTTCGGGTCGCTGGACTTCATAGTATCCATGGAGGTACTTGAAAACCACAGTCATGTCGCCCCTGAGTCGTCGATGTTCCAGTGTCGGCAATCCTAGGGCTCCCAGTCTCTCTGGATACGTCCAGGGGGAGGAAGGGAACCACATAAGCCTGCCTCCACCCACACTGTTCTTCTTCTTTTTTTTTAATATGTGTGAGCACTACAACTACAATAACAACAACTACTACTGCTACTGCTACTATTACTACTACTTCTTACTACTGATGGTGATGGGATTGATAATAGGACAATAGTATTTAGAAACATAATGGTAAGATTGATGTTAATTGCAACAACATTAATGATGATGATGATGATGATGATGATGATGATGCCTTGATAGTAATGGTAATGATAATATGAGGATGATAACAATGATAGGAATAATGGTAAAATTAAATGTAATATTCGTAATGACAATAGTTAATGGAAAGGATTAGAAATGATCAATGTGTGAAAGGCTAATGCTGTTGGAACAGGGAGAAGGTTATGATGGTAATAATGATGATGATGATGATGATAGTGATAATACTAGTAATGATAGTTATAATGATAAAAACTAGTGATGTTAGCAACAATAGTAGTACCTGGAAAGGATAGAAATAATCAATGAGTAAAAGGCTAACATTACTATTTGAACAGGGGGAAAAAAAAGGGAGGGGGGGGGGGGGGGGGGGGGCACTCGCGCTTGCGCGCGCACATTAACACACACACACACACACACACACACGCACACACACACACACACACACACACACACACACACACACACACACACACACACACACATATGCACGCGCGCCCTTCTTGTATTGAGGGAGGGGGGCGGGGTGGTGTGGTGTGAAGAGACCTGTATTCAGGGGGCAATGAAATACCAAGCTGCTGGGAAAAAAAGATATGCATACGAAAAAATGAAATCCTCTCCTCCCTCTTCTACTTTTCCATGATCACGATAATCTGAATGAAAAATTAAACTAATGGTATTCTACAGTATGCCCATAAAAGACTAAATCGAAAGATGAAGATGTACATGGAAAAAAAAAAGGAAAAAAAAAAGTTAGGTTGCTGGCTTTTAAAACTGCGGTGACAGAACTGATACGCCGCCCTGACTTACACCAGCATTACGTTTCAAACATGGGCGAAGGTTAAGGAGGGTGGGGAACGTGGTAGTATAGAGGAGAAAGGGTAATGGTGTGGGGATTGGGAAATGTAATTATTGGTCGTGTACCAATAATTATTTGCACTGCCGGTCCGGAAAGTGGTCACCCTATCTGGGCCCTGTACTGGTACTAATCTAGCATGGAATAATGAAAATAACAGCTATGAACATGTGACCTTGACTGTGACACCAACACGAATGTCACGGCTCTGACTGGACTGACATTTTATCGTAATTATCATATATCAAATCAATGATTCATCTTACAGGCTTTATCAGCTGAGTGCCGGAATATTCAGACAGAAATATATAAGCTTACAACTTTTTTTTTTTTTTTTTTTTTTTTTAACACGAGTGCGCTGTTCTTGTGTGATAGTTTACAATGCGGGAAACTGGTCTGGAAGCAACTAAAAGCCTAGTGTGTAATATGTTTTAAAAACTGTTAAGCGTTTCTATGGCGGCAATGTGAGTTGGCAGATTTGTGACAAAGGTTTATAAAAAAGATGCTGTTAGTAAAATGATGCATAAATGAAATGAGAGAGGCATGCTGCCAGTTTCAGTGGATGTCCCCTTCTGTGTACACTGTTGCTGAAAGTGGAAAGATTTCGTGTGGCGTTGTTACCATCATACTGGATACTGGATAATTTCTGTATTGAAGCTCTAGGTTCACAGGTCCTTTCCACTAGTACAACTGATTTGTCATGCGCCATGCGTGGTACAAAACTTCGACAGTTGTGGCTAATAGTAACAGACAGGGTCAAACTTTGCAGGAAGCTCCTTCCAGTGTGCATCGAGCCTGTTCTTGAAAGCATTGACTGATGGGGCTGTGACCACACTGTTTGGCAGGCTGTTCCAGGTGGCGGTCGCACGCTGTACGAAGAAACAGCTTCTGATGTTGAGCCTGCTGTGTGATCTTTCCAATTTCAGACTGTGTCCTCTCGTATCTCTGCCTTGGAAGTAGTTGAACTGGAGGCGGTTGGTCAGGTACAGGCCGTGCGTATATTTGTACACGTCGATCATATCCCCCCTGAGACGGCGATGTTCGAGACTAGGCATTCAGTGCAGCAAGACGCTCTGGATATGGCTTTTCTTTCAAGGATGCAGTGAGTTTGGTGGCACGCCTCTGAACATCCTCCAGCTCGCAACACAATGCCATATGGCCATACAGGCCTCGGACGTAGCAAGTACCAGCTTCCGATGCGTAGGCTTGGCAGTTGTTGAAAATTTAATCTTTCCTTGGATGACAATGTACTCATCCCTAAATTTTGCTTGGTAAGCATTTCTTAACATTTTCTGTTATGTTTATATGCTTTCAAAGATTTGGGGCCAATACCACATTTCCGTAGTAGGCCTAATTAGATCTGCGCACTGATTTGAAAAATATAAGCGTTAACTTTTTATGTTAAAGCGTGGTAAAAGTAAACGAGTAAATAAGGAAATGCGTAAGTCTCCGACAGTGTAAAAACGAATACTGAAATGCTCCCAGACCGGAAGGCCCATTGCTACGAGGAACTGGCGAACTAGGCCCACTAAATTTTAACGGTCACCATCTCAACAAAACGCCACGAGAACAGGGGAAGCAACGCTGACTTCACGTTCAGAAATGGTCTCACTGAGAAGTGAAGGCAAATGCTATTCTGTATTTCACCAAAGACGCTGCATTCATTGTGAGTTTGAAGTGCTACAACTCCTACCAAAGGTAACCTGGATTCTTGTTTAAGTTAAATCCGTGTTCAGTGGCATAAGCGTCTGGCATTTTTTTGTTCAGCAACTGGATGTAGCAATCAAATCCCCCTCTTGATTAGGCTGAGGACTGCGATTGTTTGTTGGTCATTCTAGCACATGACAGAAAGAGAGGAGGTTTCGTGTTATCCTGAAATGTACTGTGAGGATGTGCCAATTTTCCTTTATTTTTCGATTTTCAAACAAACTCAGGGAAAACTTTAACCCGACACGTCCTGGCTTGTGTTTGTTTTTGCTCTGCCGAGTAGCCATTGCAGTCTGGGGTAATGGGCTAGGAAGTGTGGATAACTGGACTGGGGTGGTCATTGAATTGTTCACGCTTGTACTCTAAACATGTTTGAAACTTAAAATTTAGTGTTGAAGGCCGTTGCCTTTCGTTAGAAACTTCTGGCACTGTGCAGCATGTGTGGCCAGTTGGTTAATGTCTGTATTTCCACTGGTGCTATGTTGCTCACTGACTGCATTCCAGATCATACAGGATTGGGAGGTTGGCCCAGTGGGCCTCAGGTCTTCTCTTAAACGCGCTGACACATTGTGTGCCTCAGTGACTGTCTCAGGTAGGCTGTGCCACAAAGACACTATCGTCTGGGAGAAGTAGGAGCTTCGTAGTTGTAGTTGGAGCAGTTTTGCCAGTCTGGAGCCCTCTGTTTTTCGCCAGTTTTAGAGTGTGCCCTCTGGTGTTCTCCCGCCAGTGGAGTTCAAGCCAAGGGTTTTTGTAGTTGTGTTTTCAAGTTGCGGCCTAGAGGTGGTGTAGAGCCCAGTGAGGTACTTGTAGGTGTCAGTCATGTCACCTCTTTGTCTGCAATATTCTAGGCTGGGTAGTTTTCAGTATTCTCAGGTGTTCAGAGTAGGGTTTGTCTTTGAGCTCCCCTGTCAGCTTTGTGGCCCTTCGTTGTATGTCTTCAATGTCCTTTCGGAGTCTTTTGGGGATGGGTGCCAGATGGAGTGCCTGTATTCCAGCATGGGTCATACCAGTGTTTTGTACAGTTGGATAAATGTGCGGTTGGAGAGGTAATTGAATGTGCGCCTTATGACTCCCAGTGTTCGGTTTTCCTTAGCGGTGGCTTGTTCAACATGGTTCCTGAAAGAGAGTTTCCTGTCAACCATCACTCCTAGGTCTTTTCTGCTTCTGTGCGTGCCAGTTGTTTCCTGCCTTCCCCTCCATCTGTGCAAGCTTTCTTCATAGTGGACCTGTAGTCTTCCTTGTTGTGGCCCAGTTGCATAACACAGCACTTTTCGGGATCAAATTTTAGCAGCCAGTCCATGGACCATTGATGAAGGCTGTCCAGGTCTTCTTGTAGTGAGTGTCTTGCTTCCTCTCAGTCACTTTGGGCAAATAGTTTGGCAGGAATGTGTCCAAACTTATGTTTTTACTCAATCAAAAAATAAACCCCACCACCAGAAAGCAAAAAAAAAAAAAAAAAAACAATTAAAAATTGTGCAAAAAAATACCAAAATCTGACATATGAGAAGAAAGCAAATTTTTTTGTTAATCAGATTTATACCCCCTTGCCTCCCTCTCTAAAAGAAGAAAATTTGTAATGCACTTACTGTATGCAAGTGCAAAACAGGGTCAAGTGTCCAACAAGGTAGGGGTCACAGCAGGTGATGACAGGTGACAGCAGGTTGAACAACAATGGCTGCTGCACCCCACTAATACCCCATTTCAGCACTTATAATTTTGGGGCAAAAAAAAGATATGTCTGAATTTATCAGCTCATGTGGAACTTGGCAAACACTTAAAAATGAAAAAAAAAAAAAAAAATCTAGGCCCAGTTTAAGTTTACATGAACCGAACAGGTCCCTTTTTTTTTTTTTGTATAAATATCTTTGGCTGCTTAGGTGAAGGCACACTTCGGAACTTAAAATGGTGTGTTAGCTTCACACAAAATTTACCTTGGCTAGTTTAGTTGGAAAGTTATCAACATGAGACTGACATATTCCCTCTACAATATAGTACAGAGGTTCATTGAAAATGATATCAGTGTAACAGAAAAACAGTTCTTACTGGAGATGACTGTCTCTTCTCTTTGACATATTCTGTCTATGGAGGTACATTTCAATGATATCAGTTAAACACAAACACTTAACAGTTTTTACTGGATGTGTCTGTCTCTTCTTCATGATGCTAAAAAGGCAAAATGATTATGCATGTGACAGGCAGTCAGCATGAGGATGACAGTTTATGAAAGAGGAGTGGGGAAGTGAAGACAGAGGGAGTGGGGGTGGGGGAAAGGGGGGGGGGGGGGGAAAGGAAAGGGTGGAATGGGGGGATGGTGGTACAGAGTGAGCTGGATTACCATCTGAAGGATAGTATGTGTGTGTGTGTGTGTGTGTGTGTGTGTGTGTGTGTGTGTGTGCGCACCTGTGTGTGTGTGTGTGTGTGTGTGTGTGTGTGTGTGTGTGTGTGTGTGTGTGCGCGCGTGTGTGTGTCCTGTGTGTGTGTGTGCCTGTGTGTGTGTTTTATGTGTGTGTGTGTGTGTGTGTGTGTGTGTGAAAAGGGAATGGCAAGGTTGTGACCAAAGGGAGGAAAGGAAGGGGATAGAATGTGGGGGGGGGGGGGGGGGGGGGGGGGGGGGGAAGGCAGGCTAAAAAAAAATGTGTTAAGAAAAGCAGCATAGAGCAATGGTTCAGAAAGTTGGACATCCTGTTTAGCCAGCATAACACCAGGTTTTGGACATGGTTTAAGCAGTCAGAATTACCACACAGTAATATGCCAAATTAAAAGAACAGCTATAACTCTCCCATTCAAAACAAAACAAAAAACTAAACAAAACCAAACTCTCAGGAAAAAGACAGTATGGTCATGATAAGTACAGGCTGGAAAGAGTGTGTTCAGTGTATTGTAACTAACTTTTCATTTTTTTTTTTTTGTTTGTTTGTTAAATTTTAATTTGAAGTACCCCCTAAAAAGTTAGTTTTTTAAAGATGGTGAGTCAGTTTGAAACACTGCAAATTCTTGGAATCACCCCCAAGTGAAAGAAAAAAAGAGACGTAACAAGAGGGTCTCTCACTCTGTCGGTACACACCATCACCTGCTCAGAATAATATATACAAGCATTTGTGCATAGTTAATGGCAGCACAGTCAAACTACTGCCCTGTAAGTTGTCTCCCTTCCGGCAAGTCGGACACAACTCAAAAACTTGTTCCTAAAATTCAGTATAGGATGGACAGCTGTCAAATTTTGCGGGAACTACTCAACTATTCATGTCTGTTGTTATGGTAAGGGTACCTTTAAATTTAATACAATTTACAAATGTCATTTTTTTCATTTTTTAATTTTTTTTCCAAACCCACACCCAGGTCAGTGTGTGTGTGTGCGTGTGTTTGGGTGGAGGTACAGTGAGGGGGGGGGGGGGGGGGGGACTGGGCCAAGTGGGTGGAAGGGTGCAGTGGAACGTGAGAGGGGTGGGGGTACAGACATAGGGAAATGCAATGTCAGTACCACACACACACACACACACACACACACACACACACACACACACACACACATCTTTGCCACCACCACTACCACCAGAACTACCACCAGAACTACACCGCAGCACACACACACACACACACACACACACACACACACACACACACACACACACACACACACACACACATCTGAAATGAAGACGTCTTTGCAACTTTTTGATCATCTGCTCAAAAGAAAATCATACATAAATTGACAGTCTCAGAAGGATGTGAAATGCTATTGTGAAACTATATATAAAATGACATGTTAATGATCAAGACCGTGTATTGCACCAAATTTGACAGATAAGTTATTGCTCATTCATTTTTGTTGTCCTGAGTGTTGTTTATAAAAAAAAAATCTAAGAGATTGAAAAGTGTCATGTTTTGTCTTGTGATTTGCTGGTTCACATTTGGCAGATGTATGACGTAAACTTTTTAAGATATGTTGTACAGAATACTGCCTCCCCCTTCCACCCATACACCTCACACCATTTGACCCTGTCCCCACACATTACTGCTGTTTCTACTTACCTCTGCTGGGCTGCTAAAGTCCAGAAGATGCCAGAGTTTCTCAAGAAAGTGAGGGGGGAAGTTGAGGTGTGTGTGTGTGTGTGTGTGTGCGTGTGTGTGTGTGTGTGTGTGTGTGTGTGTGTGTGTGTGTGTGTGTGCAGGGGGAGGGGGGGAAGAGGGAATAAGAAAGGATGGGGAAGAAGGAACACACACACACACACACACACACACACACACACACACACACACATACACAATCACACGCACGCTCGCACGCACGCACGCACGCACGCACGCACACACACACACACACACACACACACATATGGATACACACTCTCCACAATGCAGTGATAGACTTGCTGTGTTTAATTTACATGATGGATGAATATAAACTCGTAAAATACCAAACTGTCTAAGAAAAAGAAAAGCCAAGAACGAATCACAGATTATTTTTAATAGGACAAAACATGACTTCAAGAAAAAGAGTAAGTAAAGAAGAGTGATGGTGAAAAGGGAAACAAAGCATTAAAGGAATTAAAAAACAAACAAACCAAAAAAACAAATTACACACACACACACACACACACACACACACACACACACACACACACACACACACACACACACACACACACACACACACACAACAA
This sequence comes from Conus betulinus, assembly GCA_016801955.1. Classification (NCBI taxonomy): domain Eukaryota; kingdom Metazoa; phylum Mollusca; class Gastropoda; order Neogastropoda; family Conidae; genus Conus; species Conus betulinus. The sequence continues at coordinate 579 of JADBJO010026170.1, read as the reverse complement.
GAATTCGAACAAAGGTCCCATCACTCCATCTAGCCCCATTATTTAGGGAGTTCTGTTCAAAACTGACAACAGGGAGGGCCTAAGGGTAGTTGAAAAATGAAATTTGAAAGATTTCAGAATGTATGTAGCACACAACCTTCCGCTGACCCAATTGAAGAAGTGATGCCCACATGAAAAACTTCAGTCAATGACCCAACTTAATGTGAATAGTTTACATGGTACCCCACACTCTTAGGTTGGTCTGTGAATCTTTGGAAAGCACCAGATATTAGCTCTGTGATAGCCTGTGACAGCCCATGTGCAATGTGTACCTGCATTGAAATGACACTGACTGTTGAAGCACTTGCCAACAACCTTTCATTGAAATGACAGTGACTGCTGAAGCACTTGCCAACAACCTTTCATTGAAATGACAGTGACTGCTGAAGCACTTGCCAACAACCTAATTCATTGAAATGACACTGACTGCTGAAGCACTTGCCAACAATCTTTCATTGAAACGACAGTGAAATGACTGCTGCTGAAGCACTTGTCAACAACCTTTCACTGAAATGACAGTGACTGCTGAAGCACTTGCCA